>JAKTVB010000022.1:0-30908 GCA_030556995.1 Pichia gijzeniarum
ACCGATGACCTTTCGCTTGCAAGGCGAACGCGCTACCAACTACGCCACACGCCCAGTATTTGGGATGGTCCCTAGCAGGATCGAACTGCTGATCTTGGCGTTATTAGCACCACGCCTTAACCAACTGGGCCAAGGGACCAATTTTGAATTTTCAAAAATTACTGTATTCCCTATTACACTATTTTGCATGTCTTGTTTGAGAGAAATTTTTCATTGCGGTCAAGTTCGTATGGAATAATGTTGGAGTTAATAGAAAATGAGCAATTAAAAATTAGAAGTTCTGTTTTGTAGGGACTATTTCATGCGCTTTTAATAAATTTTGAGAAAAAAATATTTGGCTTGAATAAAAAACATTTGTAGTATTCTTGAAAGGGGTTACAATTCTTAAAATCTAAAAACGGACACAAAATATACTTATAAACAGCGGATTCTTTCACGTATTTATTACAAGATACAGTTGCAGTTTAAAAACCATTCTTTGTTTTTTTTTGGTTTAAGGCGTTTTTTCTAGCAGTACAGATCCTATTGCAGCTGGAAATTTAAAAAGAGTTAAATTGGGAAAAATTAGGTTGAAAAAGTTAAATTAAAAAAAATTACAGAAATACTTGTTTTGGGACAAAAATACATTTACATTTCAGACATTAATTGGCTTTATTATTATTTCTATTCGATGTGATTATCCACTAATAATATCATACATTACCAAAATTGGTACCATACACGATGTAATTTGATTTTTAGATTTCTGTAATATTCGTATTCACTCCAGCAAGACCTATCACCATAATTGCAACCAGCCATGTTCACCAAAAAGTCACGAGTTTTTTCATTATAAAAAAATCGCTTGTCATCCCTTTGTTCATAACAAGCTCCGCTTGGGAATGAGTTTATTGCTTTCAATGGCACAAACCCAAACCTTTCTCTTATCCAAGGCTGGGTGCTGTATAAAACTTCTAGACAATCTTGCTCTTTATGTTCCCACAGCATATGCATTTGCTCATACATTGCAGGATCCCACCAAACATCTAGTAACAAGTCACTCCAATCTGACCTTTTAATCAAGAAAGAACCAAGGTTAAAACCACCACAATCTTGAGCTAAAATGAAATTAACCGGTTCATTTTTTGTATCAACAAAGGGTATGTCCGGTTTTATTTTTAGTGGATTCAGGTGATCAACTGATCTGTATGATTTCCTATCAATATCTTTTAAAAGGTAATCTTCGAGACTCAATTCTGGTTCCATGATGAAAGTATGCATATCTAACCACCAAAACCATTCCGCATCAGGATATTCCCTCATGGTTTGCTTCAAAATATCTGCCTTTTCCCAACCCTCTCTCCATTCATGGCTATATCTCCTTTTCAAAGAGGTATCTTTTAATGCTAAAGTATAACCATGTTTTTCAGCGTATGCCCTTTTGTTAGCAATACTTGATCTTTCAACGGACCATTCTTGAGGTGTCTTCCACCTTTCAACACCACCACCCTCATTGACTGCTAAAATTATAACAATCTTGGAATTTGAACTTTTTGTTATTAAATTTTGTGAAATTGAAAAAAATAATAAACAAATCATAGGTGCAATTATAAGTAATGTAGCAAATCTGTTGGTCTTCTTAGCGTTTAGATAGGATTGTTTGAAATTTCGAATAGTGTTCCAAAATGTGTACAGGTATTTGTTTTTTCCCTTAAGGAGTTTGGTGCTATTATTCGACTCGAAATTCAGATCGGTGGTTATATCCACTGGGGTGTTTCCTTTTTCAGCCATATCAAGTATGCTGGATCGCTGCATGTTATTAAGCGAAAGAAGCACTGCAGAAAAACTGAAAACAAAGAAAGAACAAAGGAGGAACAAAAAAAGAACAAAAGAAGATCTATCAGAGTAACCGTTCGTTCTTTCCCGTGAGGCGAGCGTCTCAGCGTTTTTCCAAAATCATGCTCAGTGTCAGTGACACCTATTACTTTATACAGAACATATAAATATAAAACAGCCATGCTTTACACCTTGTATTCATTTCGGAACTGGGAAACATTCATTCCTGGTCTAACTTTGTCTATTAAATCTCTTCTGTCCATGGCAAGAAAAGCCCTCTTCAAAGTTTCAATCAAATTGCTCGACTGTTCGGTATCATTAACTAACATACCTTGACCATCAGGGCTTTCAACTTCATGCATACTCAAACCAGTGAGTAGATGTTCGATTGCATCTTTGTACATTCCCATATTAATAAATGAAACGCCCAAGTTATAACGTGCACGCACAAAATTTGGATTTAATTGCAACGCCCTAGAGTATGCTTCAATTGCTTGTTCTGGCCTATTAGAGTTGGCGTAGGATGCGCCTAACCTATTCCACGACAATGCGTCATTCGGATTGCATCTAATTGCAGCTTGGAAACAATCTAATGTTTTATCATATTCTTCCATAGAATAGAATAGAACTCCTAAACCAGTTTGAATATCAGCATCTATATTAGCACCAGCGGGCGATAACTGTGCAGCTTTCAGAAACAAGCTGGTAATTCTTTTATTTAGTGTATACCTGTCATCGCCCACTGTTGGATCAGGTTGTAGTGACGCTTCTAGCTTGGCCTTTGAAACGACATCGGGGTACTTTGTTTCAATCCAGTTTTCAAAGGTTTTGAATGCTGCATTGTCGTAGCCTTCATTAACATAAGAGATAGCTAATGACATCAGAGCAGTTAAATTTTTATTGTCAATGAGTAAACAATTTTCCAACGCTGTTATACCACTTAATTCTTTTTCATTTTGAATTTGAACTTGACCCAACTTTAACCACGCATCTACATGCTTTGAGTCCTGTTGAACAGCCGCTTCAAATGCCAATGCAGCTTCACTTAATTTTGCACCCCCTTCCATCAACCTGCAACCGATTTCATAAGCATTTGGGTTATTCATAAACTCATTTTTTTCCTCAAACTGATACTTCTCATGGTACTTTTCATTGAATCCTTGATGCGTGTCATATTTGACATCATCGAACGAAGACTGGAGTTCATCCACTTGGATATTCAGATCATTATTGTCGAATTGTTGTTCGATCTCCTTAAATGAATTTTCCCAATCCACTTTGCTCAATGGATCCTGTTGTGATTGCTCAGACGACTGTTGTGAGTGAACACCTGATTGGACATTTGATTGAACGTTTGATTGCTGAGTGTACTGATTTGTCAACCTGTGCATACGAGAAGAACTATTACTTAGCATCATTGAATTCCGGTTTATTGGCATGGACGCTGGAAACCTGCCGTTTTGCGGTTGAGTTTGTTGCATACTGTGGGGCGCAAAAGTAGAAGAAGTAGATCTGAAATCTGCCAACCAGTTTTGCGTTTGCTGTGGTTGATTTTGCAGTTGATTTTGCTGCTGCTGCTGCTGCTGCTGTTGTGGTTGACGAACAATCACGTTGTTCAACTCGTGTGATAAGGGTTGGAAATCAAACGTGTTAGGAGAGACCACCGGATGGTTTTGCTGGTCTACAAAGCCCTGCATCATGCTCGTGTCATGCTGGTTCATCATCGAGTCATGACGAATCGAATCGAACTTGCCGTTGGCGTTTGTGGAGGAGCCGTTTCTGAGGGAGCTTTGCAAGGACGTGTCAAAGTCGGATCGCTTGGCAAGCTGGGCCAGCGGGTTGCTGTTGGCAGCACACTCAGAACCACCTGCTAGAAAAGACATGTGGGTTGTTTTGGGGTCTCAGTCTGTTGCTCCCTCTTCCTTCCCCCCTCCCTGAACAACCTCTTGCCGTCGTCCTGGCAAAACCCTTATCGCCAGCGACGAAGGCGCAAATTCGCAAATTCCCAAATTCGCAAAACCGGCGGAGCCGCGCTTACGTAACATAACGTTACGTAATCTTGCTTTGCGTCGGCGTCGCGTCGGCGCCCCGTCGTCCTGCGCCACGAGGACTCCCCCGCTCCGGAGCTCGTTTTTGCGGCTCTCACAGTAATCCTTCTTCATCTGCCCGTCTCCTGTGCTTCATAACACCGGCCACTGTCACCTCTTGCTTTGTATACTACCCACAGCACATAACCACACACCATGTCATCATCAGCACCTAGCAAGGCAGCACAGACACTTTCTCAGAAGATATTCAGCAAGGAAACTCTTAGCTACGTCTTCACCACGCACTTCTGGGGCCCTGTGTCAAACTTTGGAATCCCGATAGCTGCCATTCTTGATTTGAAGAACAAACCAGCAGATACCATTTCTGGACCAATGACTGCTGCTTTGGCTCTTTACTCTGTTGTTTTTATGAAATATTCATTGGCCGTCACTCCGCAAAACTACTTGCTTTTCGGTTGTCATGTGGTCAACGAAATTGCCCAATTAGGCCAGGGTTTTAGATTCATCAATTACAACTATTTTTCTTCCCTCCCAGAAAAAGAATCGGCGAAAAAATGATTAATTTTCCAACCCAGTTGCCATATTTATGTCCTTTTCTACAATTCTATAAACTAATATAAATATAAATATTTTACCATCCCATCCTTAGCAAAGTAATCCTATTTTCACCAAACTAATCAAATATTCCCTTGATCTGCACATGCTGTGTTGGACCTAAGTACCCATCTTCTACTTCGTTATCCACATCCCCATTTTCATTCTCTTCATTCCCTTCATTCTCTTCATCCCCTTCATCCTCATTTTCATTTTCATTTTCTTCATCTTTTCTTTCATCTCTATTAAGCTTTTCTACAACCTTGGTCCGGTGAAACCTATTATCGTCCCAAAAAATCTTTTCAAAATCTTCCTTCTCCTTCTTCTTCTTTTTCTTTTCCGTCGGTCTCTCTTCTTCTCGTTCTCCCTTCTTCCTGATTTCCTTTGCACTGATTTCTTTTCCGTCCTGATACCTGGATTCGTAATCATAACCAACATATTCGTCATCATCTGCAACGAATAATGGTTCACCAAAATTTTCAGTTGCATTTCCATAACTATCAACATTCCCAACACCGGCACTGTTATTATTAGCATCACCTGAAACACCGGATAATCCATTCCTGGTAGCCTTTGCATCCGGCGGATTCAACTTTAACAGTCTATTGTCGGCAGCATTGCTCTCTAACAGAATCTTACCCGATTCTCCATCAGTAACCTCGGTCAAAGTCACAGAGCAACACTCTTGCATCTCGTTCATATCATCCATGAAATATCTTCTTTCAAATATAATGGGATATCCCGCTTTGGAAAACATAATATCACAAATTTCATCGTTATCATTGATAAATTTATTACCACCACCACCGCTAATATCTACACTGTTAATAGTTTTGGACCTATTTTTACCATTATTTCCATCACTATCATCATCATTAAACATTTTGAAATTTGCGCAGACAATTTGAATAAACGTTCTAAAATTTTTTAATCTAAAAGAAACTTCAAATGTCCCGCCACCCCCCTCCTTAGATCCTTCATTTTTGTCCACCTCAACAATATTACTGTAAACAATCTCATTCAATCTCATTTGAATTTTTAAAGTCATTGGTTTGTTCAGCATTGATTCAACCCTAGAAGTTATATGTTGTCTGTTGAATCCTTTGAACGATATCAACCCATCAAAAGGATCGACCTCAATTTGAAAATCTTCGAGTGTGGTAGGAAAAACTTGTAAAAATCGTTTAATAATCATAGTGTTCATTGCAATACGATGAACTCTTTCATCCTCTTCATCTAGCATATCAAAATCATCATCATTAATCGGATTTTTCCCTGTCTCTTCCTCTTCTTTCTGATTCTCTAGTTTCTTCAAATAAATATAATGTATTTTTTCTTCGAAAGTATTTACTCCAGGACGAAATGTGATTGAATATTTCTTTTTCATACCCGTTTTAGTATCAAATTCAACAAATAACTTATGTGAATAAATCATTTGCGTCAATTCATCACCAGAAAGCATAAATATTTTCCAGCTTACAGAGTCCTCCCCACAATCTTTAAACAAGACGTTCATGTCCTGACTATTGACAATCAATGTGAAACATTTAGCATAGTTATCAATATCGTGTTGTTCGTTTCGTTGGTTATCCACAATTTCACCATCGATACTAAATTTCCTGAAAAAACACTCTTTAAAATTGATACTCAACACGGTGGTCTTGGTTTTGTTCATAGTAGTAAAAACAACCTCAGAGACACATTTTCTCCCTAACTCATCTATTCCTGATTTCGTGCCTTGTTTAATAACAATTTTGAAGCTATCCGATATTGTATGAAATGCATTAATGGATTTTGTCCATAACGCCCTCGAATCCTTTGCCCAAAGCTCTAGTTCTACACGGAAGGGCATACTTTCAATTCATTCTCCATCAAAGGCCAAGGGCCAACATGAAACACGTAGTTTTCAAATTTTTTAAATTTCCTAAACGGCAAAAAAAGATCACGGCGCTTCATAACACCTATGTTTGTTTTCATTTCGTGATCTTCATCGACTAGCAACACCAGGAGCGGCCAACACAAGGCACTTATATAACGCTTATCATGAAAGTAGAAGAATTAGTTATTGATGGGTTTAAATCCTATTCTGTGAGAACGGTCATCACAAACTGGGATCCTCAATTTAATGCAATTACAGGTTTAAACGGTTCCGGTAAATCTAATATCTTAGATGCAATCTGTTTCGTGTTGGGAATAACTAGTACTTCCGCATTGAGGGCACAGAATTTACAAGATTTGATCTATAAGAAGGGCCAAGCCGGCGTTACTAAGGCATCAGTTACAATCACCTTTGATAATTCAGATAAAGAAACATCTCCAGTTGCGTATAAGAATGATCCAAAGATTAGTATAACTCGTAAAGTATCTGTTGACTCTCCAGTTTCTGCAAGTACAAAATATTTGATTAATGGACGTAAGGCCACCCAAAAGGAAGTTGCTAACTTATTACAGTCTGTCCAACTAAACATTAATAACCCAAACTTTTTAATTATGCAAGGTCAAATTACTAAAATGTTGAATATGAAACCGGCCCAAATTTTAAGTCTAATTGAGGAAGCTGCAGGTACCAAAGCTTATGAAGCACAAAGGGATTCTTCCGAAAAAATCATAAAAAAGAAAGATTCCAAGCTTGATAGTATTCGAGAAACACTTTCCATCCAAGTCGAACCAAAATTAGCGGAATTGGCCAAACAAACAGAAGTCGTTTTTGAGTATAGAAATAAGCTTGCAGAAAAAGACCAGTATTCACAAATATTGGAGGCCAGTGAATATCAGCAAAGTTTGAAGACGTTAAATGAAATAAATGCTCCACTTGAGCAGGCCGAAAATAATTTAGAATTAATTGAACAATCAATGAAAAATTATGAACTACAAATTGAACAATCAACCAAAGAGGTAAATAAAATTAAGGATCAAAATCAAAATAATGATTCGAAAAAGATAAAGGATTTAGAGTCTTCAGAGCAATTTTTCATTAATAGTATAACCAGGCTTAAAACTTCGAAAGATTCGAAAATTGAAGATATTAAGGAATTGAAAGACTCGATTCTTGCAAAGGAATCTGAAATTTTAGAAATTCAAGATTCAATTCATAATAAAAAACAAAAATTTGATGAAATTCAATCCGATTTCTTGAAAGAAGAAGCAGATCTAAAAAAATTTAAGGAGCTATTACAAAAAAAGCAAGACTTATTATCCACTTTGTCCACTGGTATATCATCAAAAGGTTCAGATGCAGGTTATGCCTCTCAATTGAGAGAAGCTAATAAAAGACTTTCAGAAACTAAAACTGTAATCGAACAAGATAAATTGAAAATTAAGCATTTACAAAAAGAGGTCGATCCAAATAAATTAGAGGCATACAAAAAGGAAATTGTGAATTATGAGAAAGAAATTTCCAAAAGGATGGAAAGTGTTGCAAAAATCAAGGGCGAATTGAGAAAAAGCGGTTTTGATAATGTGGAGTATGAAAATTTGAAATCTGAAGAAAATTTATTAGTTCAGCAGCTCAATGAGAAGAATAAATACCTACAAGATTTTATAAGACAAGATTCGAGATTTGATTTCACTTATGAATATCCAACACCCACTTTCGACCCCAATTCAGTCAAAGGTTTGTGTGGTGAGCTATTTGACTTGCCTGAAAATAATAGAAAAACTGCTACTGCTTTGGAGGTTTGTGCAGGATTCAAGCTTTTCAATGTTGTTGTCGATACTGAAAGAACAGGTTCTCTTATTTTGGAAAAGGGTAAATTAAGAAAAAGAGTTACTATTGTTCCGCTAAATAAGATTGCATCCAAGGTCGTCAATTCTGCGATCCTCGACGAAGCGAAGCGTCAAGCTCCAAATAAGGTTGAACTTGCATTAAATCTTGTCGAATTTGACGATTCTGTTAAAAAGGCAATCGAGTATGTTTTTGGCAATAAATTAATTTGTGATGATCCTGATACTGCCAAAAGGGTTACGTTCAACGATAAGATTAGAACAGGTTCTATTACATTGGAAGGTGACAATTATGACCCCGAGGGTAGACTATCTGGTGGTTCAAGAAGAACAGCAAGTTCACTAATTCATAAATTTGTGAGATATAAACAACTTAGAGATGATGTTAGCAAAATCAAAAATCGATTGGATAAAATTTCCAAAGTTTTAAGAAATATGAATCATGTTGCTGAACAAAATCGTGACGTTCAACAAAAGCTAGTATCTGAAGAGTATCATGTTAATATACTAAATAAGAAATTAACTGAAAGCACAAGTGCAAGGTATATTGACACCTTTCAACAAATAACTGTACAAATAGAAGAATTAGCGAAGGGAATTGAGTCGAATGTTCAGAATATTGCTAATATTGAAAGAGAAATTACTGTAATTAACAAGGATATTGAAGAATTCAACAGTAATGGATCTAAAAAAATTAGAGAGCTCAAAGAAGAAACTTCTCAAATGTCGGTTGAGGTTAAAGATAAGGAGAAAACATTATCAAAAAGAAGAATGCTATTTAATGAAGAAAAGGTTAAAAACGATGATGCAGTTGTTGATATAGAGACGTTGAATACCGAAATAGAGAAAATTAAAGATGAAATACCCAAGATAAAGGAAAGTATAAAAGAGGATGAGCTGAAAATTCATAATGAGCAACTTGAGCTTGATAGTGTAAGTGAGCAGATTCAAATTGAAAAAGAACGCACTGCAGGTTTCATCGAAGAATTTAACCAACTATGCAGTCATTTGCAAGCCACGAAGGATAAATTATCTAATAGTAAAACAAAATATGAATCATGTTTTGAAAGAGTTTCTGCATTAAAACATACCAAAAAAGTGGCAGCCAACAGAATGAAAAAGGCAACCCAGCATTACGATTGGATAGTCAATGAAACTCAGAGATTGAGAGTAATTGAAAGTAATCCTGGTGTTAGTTTGGATGTTTGTGGGGAGAAAATTGAAGAGTGTGACGTTAGGTTAGCTGAACTAAGATCAAAAGGAGCTGATGCAAACATTATTCAACAAGCAGATATGCTCAAGAGTCATTCGATATCATTAGAGAATAAAATACGCAAAATTGAGAAAGACAAGGAAAAAATTCAATCTACTATTAAAAAGTTGGATCAGTATTTAAAAACTGAACTTAATAAAACGTATGAAAAAGTTTCAAACGATTTTGGTGAAACTTTTGCACTTTTGTTACCTGGTTCATCTGCTAAGTTAATCAAGACTGATCCAAATGGTGATATAACTAAAGGTTTGGAGGTTAAAGTTCAACTAGGGTCAGTTTGGAAAGAATCGTTGGTTGAATTATCAGGTGGTCAAAGATCACTAGTTGCACTTGCATTGATCATGTCTTTATTACAATATAGACCTGCACCGATGTATATTCTAGATGAAGTTGATGCTGCGTTAGATTTATCGCATACTCAAAGCATTGGTCAATTAATTAAGACCAGATTTAAAGGATCGCAGTTCATCGTCGTTTCGTTGAAGGAAGGTATGTTTACCAACGCTAATAGATTATTTAAAGTGAGGTTCCAGGATGGTACTTCCGTAGTGACGGCATCATAGAACCAAATACTGTTTTGCAGTATTATGATAAAACCAGTTTATACAAGTTTGTTTTTTCGAATTCTTTATTGGTCTAGATTGAATCTAGGGCATGACCATTCAGTAAAGTCTGTTTGTTTCAATTCTGATAAGGAAATTGGCAAACGCTTCGTCTTATTCTTTTTCGTAAAGTTACCTTGGCATAATCCAGAACTGTTACCAAGCTCGTTCCTGTGCACGAAAAACGTTACGATGGTTTTATTTTTATTTTTGAAATCGGAACAAAAATTTTCGAAATGAGAGTTAAAGTTAAATGAATTATTGTCATTGATACTACTACTAGTTAAACCTGATGTGAAATCCGAACTTTCAACCAAATTGTTCACTGAATTTATTTCTGAGCAAGGCAATCTTAAGGTTTTTTTACTTTGTGCCAATCTACGATCAAATTCAGGGATTTGTAAAAAATTGTAAAATATGCGTTCCCAGTCTTTGTAACTGTATAATAGCAATTTCTGTCTTAATATAAAAATATTGGTTTCAACACAATCAACGGAGAGATCGTTAAGTTTAAGGTGGAAAATTGGTGACAATTGGTGTGTCTCATAAATTTCTGGATGTATTAATTTAAAGTTTGCCAAACTTTTTCTATAAAATGCAAACTTACGTCTTTTAATGTGGTAATTTACAGTATTTTCCAAAAAAATGTTATCAGTAGACTGACCGGAAGTTGTCAGTGGAACTTTCAAGGTTTCTGAGGCCATAGCAATGTTTTTAATAAAGGAAATAGATTTGGTTTTTTTTTTGAAGAGAAAAAGGGGAATTTTTATTGCTATTTAAAAATGCAGGACAAATTTATACGAATAATTTTTTAAAGTACAGAATATCAAATAAATAAAGCGGACGATTTAATTTATTAAGAACGACGCTCGTGACCGTCATGAATAATTGTCTTATTCACACCTTTCAGTGAAATAATATTATTTTCAATAATTCCACCACCGGGGCTATTAGAAAAAGAGTTGTTACTATTTTCATTCACCTCATGCTTCGGTACTGGGATACCGTACGTATTATTCAAAAATGATTTTTTTGCATGATCTAAAACTTTTGTATTGCCTAAATCACAATCATTTGGATCTAAGCATTTGGATGTATGTCTTGAAGCATTTGCATAAATACCTTGAACCAGAGCTGCGGCTTCAGATGGATGGATTTGAGGATCAATAACTTGGCCATTTGAAGCACTGCCATAATTACCAACATGGCTATCGTCAGACTGTTCCAGTAAATCATGTTCACTTTCTTTATCCAAATGTATATTGTTTGAAATTACATGGTCTTTGAAGTTTGGTGATAAAACCGGCTGCTTTTTGATAGTAATATGAGAGTTGTTAGTTTTCAAAGGATCAGCAGCCAAATTGGAAGGTTTTATAGTCGATACTGACTTATGCTCATAAGTGTTTTTCGGAATATACGCCAAGTTATTGTTTAACGAATTTGAACGACTGCCGTTTAAACTTGAAGCATTTGACGCGTTTTTACCCGATGATGCATATAATTTATGTAAATAGGAAGTGACGTTCCTCTTTGATAATGGGCCGGGAATTGTTCTTTTAATATTTTTATTGACATCGATATAAACATCACTTTCATCAACAATCTCTTCGCCAATTAATTCTTCAATCACGTCTTCAAGAGTAAGAACACCAATGGCACCTGTATCATGACCAGGTGTTCTACTAACAATAACCATATGAGATTTACCTTCTTGGAAATAGTTCAGGATATTCAAACAAGACGTATTTGAGGAAGTTTCGGGCAAAGTTGCGAGTGGGAAAGAAGAAATCGGTAATTCATCTTCAGGATCATAACTAATTAGAATTCTTACCAATAGCATGCCAACAAAATTGTAAGGTTCACCAGGAAAATGAATTGGGATTCTTGAATAGCCGGCATCAAAAATCTCTTCAACCGTTTTCTCATCCAAAATTCTATCTGAAGGTAAAGTGTATACTTTTTCAATTGGAGTCATGATGTCAGCAACTGGTTTTGCCTTCAAATCCAAGACAGCACTAATAATTGTGACTTCATCAATATTCAATCTTTCAGTGCCCATAGTATGGTGTAGATTAACTAGGGTTTTCAAACCACTTTTTCTGTATAAGGTACCATGATCTTGACCTAAGATGTAATCCAATAATTTGGCTATTGGATAAGCAACGGGGTATAATATATACATCAAGATCAAGACATAAGGAGCAAAGAAAGCACCTAGCTCTAAACCATAACGTACACAAATAGATTGAGGAATAATTTCACCAAAAATAACGATGGCCACGGTGGATGAAAAAACAGCTGCAAATCCACCACCTAACAAACGATCTAAAATGACGGGTAAAGTTTCATTTGTGATAACGTTCGATAATAACAGAGTAACCAATAACCAATGTTTACCTCTACCCAAAAGCTCTAGAACTTTGTTAGCCGCTTTTTTTTCAGTTTCCGTACCGGAGGATGAAATAACTTTCAAGTAAACTTCATCTTGACCCATTAAACCAAGAGTCAAACCAGCAAAAACACCACCCAGTAAAACCAAGCAGCAAGAGGCAATCAAATAGATGTAAAACTGCGTCTCTGTTAAAACAATATGTTTGGAAACATCCACTGTATTGGAGTCAGAAGCTATTGTAACAAGCCGTTTAATGGGATGCAATTCCACTGGAATGGCATTCGATAACGTAGGTAATAATGATAAGAAGACTTTGGCAAAACTGTGATAAGAAGATCGGTGAAAGGGCATAGTCTAATGGTAAGCTAACTTTTCTAGCCTCAGAAGGAGTGGTGGAAGCGGGTGTTCCAGCGGGAGGAACCAGAGAAGAACAAAACAAGTGGAAAGACAACCAATACAAGGAAGAGATGGCCAGCTGGATCCGGAAGTAGTGGGAGCCTAATATTGTTAAGGCCTTACGTAACAGCTCTCTATGTTTCGCCATGTTTTTCCAACAGGGTATAAAGATCAAGCAAAAACATTGTAGACTTGGGGACTATGGCAGTGGCAAAACATGCCGGGTTTTACAAAGAGCTAGGAAGGTTGTTAGCCAGAGAGACGCCAGAGAAGATTTTTGACGGATCTGTGCCGTTTGTCGACTGGAATTTCCAGGAGTTTATTGGTGGTAAGCTCAATGCCCAATTAGAAAACTACGCTAGTTTACCCACTAGGACGGAGCTGATAAACTCCAAGTTAGAGCAGTTATTGCCATGTTATTCTCATGTTTTGGACACAACGGACCCGAGTTCTGTGTTCAATCACATGCTCAAATTTATTGATGCGGATGAAAAGAAAGGTGCTTTTGTCAGATTGAACAACCTAAAGGCTTATATCATCAAACACGAGATTCAGAGTGAGTATCTGGACATTTCGAAGTTTAGGAAATCACAGCTTTCGGTTTTGGCGAATCCCGAGGTATCGGGTGAATTGCACGTTCATACATACACCAGTATTGCTTTGATACAATTTGTCAAACTGCTGTATGATAATACATTTTTGCACAGCTCTCATTTCAATTATTATGGGCGATTTTGCAAATTGTTCCGTCAAGTGGTCAATGAAGGAGATGCTTACAATAAGAAGGATCTATGTAAAAAATTAAGGCCGGCTGACTTGGAGAAGTTAATTCAGATTTTGATTTACAGTAATAAGTACTTGAGCTTGAGCGAAAGGATTGAACTAGGGCTGGATGAGGTGAACAGGTTGTTTTTAAGGGATTTACAAAAGTCGAATCTGAAACTGTCCAACAGAGAATTGTTTTCGCTGCTACAGCTAACGTTCAAAAAGACATCAGCTTTAAGCAACGTTGAATCATTGTACGACAACTTCCATTCGAGTGAAACGTTTGAGAAAAACAGCGATTTTTACAAAAACTTCCTCAACTTCAACATTTCACTCGGATACTCCAATCAAAACATAGTATCTGCCGACTTCACCCGAAGAATCATTACCGACTTGGTCAACTACGACCTCAAACCGGATAGATATTTACTAAAGTATCTACTTAAATACTCATGGTTGATCAAGGACATCGAAATGACACAATTGATTGTGACCTACATAATGCAGACGTACCCGATGGAGACCGAAACGCTCAACATGATAGTCGCCGGCGTGTCTCGGTACGATCCCGAATGTCGGTCACCAGTCTTGCAAGAGCTGATGCTGGTCAGGGCTAAGCACACACAGCTGGAGCAGGCTCTGCACCCCCAACAACTACAGAGACCGCCTGGCGACGAGGACCGGTTCGACACCCGTCTCCTTGACCACTTGCTGGCCAAGGACGAAGGGGCCCCGTCGGCCCCCCCAGGAATCGTGCACCGGTTGTCGCCGCTGGCGCCGAGCGGGCGGCCATAACGTACGCCGCCGGCGGGGCCGGAGAAGCGCTGCAGAACGGGAACGTGAACGGCAATTTGTTCGGGTGTGCATGCCATGCCATGTCATGTCATGTCGTGCCCGGCCTGGCAGCCACCGGCTACTCCTTGCTTGGCTGGAACCATTGCTTACCTTGACTCCTCCTTCCTGTCCATTCTACCTCGTTACCGTGGCTATAAGATTGCAATCCACACACAATGGCCAACAGCTTTCTCAGTCGTATCTTCAAGAAGGATAAGGAGAAGCTTGCATCCCATCATTCCTCTCAACAAGGCCACAATGACAGCACCCACGTTTCACAACGAAATAACCAGAGGTCTCCTGACTATCACAATACTCCAGCTAACTCAACTGCAGATAGACCAGACGCAGTGAAGATGTCCGCATCAAGTTCCTCATCCTCAATCATCCACCCCGTCGACTCACATGCCCACCTCCCACATCTTAAATTAGCCAGATTCTTGGAGAACAAACATTTGAAGCATACAGAGGATAATATTTTCCACCATAACCGTAACCATAACTCTTCTTCTGCCTCAATTGCTACTACAAAAGTTGATCCAAACAGATCACCTTCTACATCTTCATTCAAACCCTTTACCCCAAAATTTGACAATTACGCTGCTTTGGTGGAATTGGTTTCCAAGTACGGTATCATCCCAGACGATACGGTCAACTTGATGGATTTGCTGAACAGTCCAGACGATCAAACTCCGGTGGTACCGGAGGCAAAGGACGCCTCCACCGCATTAGTAATTGGTAAAGGTGCGGGTGGTTCAGTTTATCCCTTGTATGACCAAAAACATAACCATTTATATGCCATGAAAAAGCTGAGATTGCAATTAACTAAAGAAAGTTGGTCCACCTATGAGACAAAGTTGAAAAACGAGTTTCGTATTGCCAATAAATTGCACCATCAAAATTTGATTCGTACTTACGATTTATTACAGGATAATGATTTGTTTATTATTGTTATGGATTATGCACCTTTTGATTTTTTTACCATTGTCATGGCTGGCGTTCTGACAAAACACGAGATTTACTGCTATTTTAAGCAAATGTGTTTAGGTGTTGGCTATATGCATTCAGTCGGTTTAGCTCACAGAGATTTGAAATTAGACAATTGTGTTGTTGACAAAAATGGTATTTTGAAAATAGTGGATTTTGGATCTTCTGTTGTCTTTGACGAAAAACGGTATAAACATACAGGTGACAGTCACGAGATTGAGAAAGCTTCCGGAATTATGGGCAGTGATCCTTACTTAGCTCCCGAAGTTGTCGCTGTGCCATTTTACGATCCTTCATTGGCTGATGTTTGGTCATTAGCCATCATCTACTCTTGTATGGTTTTACGCCGTTTCCCATGGCGACTTCCAAAAGATTCAGATATTTCTTATAGTTATTTTATCAGCAAACCTGGTGAAATTTTAGATAAAAACGGGCATAAAAAAGTTGTGGGTCCGGAAAGATTGTTGAAATTGTTGCCTACATCATCACATGATTTAATTGAAAATATGCTGAAGGTTGATCCAAAACAACGATTCAGAATGGATGATGTTGTCAAAAATGATTTTTTTATGAAAATTCATGCTTGTTACTACGAGGATTATGACTCCGAAAGAAATCGCGGTACTTTAGTCAGCGCAACAAATCATTCTCATCACTTAATTACCAACCAAAAGTTTACTGAAGATCACCCTGAAGAGGTCAGAAAGGAAAAAGAGAGAGAGGCTGAACAGGCTAAAGAAGTTTTAGCAAAAAATAACGGTACTTAACTTTGATTTTTTTTCTTTCTTTTTCTTCTATAACTACTTAATTATAAATAATCGACACCGATTCACCATTATTGATTCTTCTAATTGCTTCAGCAAACATTCTTGAGACGTCAAGTACATCAAAATTCTCAGATTTAACTTGGTCCACACTATTGGAGGTGATGATTTTCTTGAATAATTTAGAATCAACCATTCTCTCCCTTGCATCACCACTGAATAAACCATGTGTCGCAATCGAGTAAATGCCTTTAGCACCATTAGCCCTCAATAATTTCGCACATTTGATCAAAGTACCCGCAGTATCAACTAAATCGTCAATTATAACACAGGTTTTACCGCCAACGTCGCCGACCAACATCGACATGTCCTCCTTCGTTTCAATCCTTCTCTCTTTGTGAACCAATGCAAACGATAGCGACATTGAGTCGGCAACCGCTGCCGCACGTTTTGCACCCCCAGCGTCGGGTGAAACAATCACTGTGTCTTTATAGTTCGGTATATAATTGGAGATGTAATACTGGACTAGTTGTTTGGAGTATAAGTTATCAACGGGTATATCGAAAAATCCTTGATATTGGGAGTCGTGTAAATCCATCGTAATTATATGATTTGCACCTGCAGATGATAACAGATTGGCAATCAACATGCCGTTTTGCGCAATCCATGATTTCATCGTACCATCTGAGCCATCATTGGAGTTACTATTTGGTAAAATTTCACCGGTCTTAACTGCAGGCATGTCCAGTTGACGTGAATAAAAGAATAACGGCATAATTACATTGATTCTTTTGGCACTGGCCATCTTACATGCCGAAATCATCAATAATAACTCAACAAAATAATCGTTGACGTTTCCTGCTCCGCTCTGTAGTATGAAGACGTCCTTCTCACGTACCGATGTCTCCAACCGGACTGAAGTTTCCCCATTTGCAAACTTTTTCAACAAAACTTTACCCTGCGGTAGGGATAGATTCTGGCAAATTCTTTGTGCAAGCGGTTCGTTGGATGAGCCAGCAAATATAACGATGTCTCTCATTGTCTTTGTCCTTGGTTTAAATAGAATAAAGATTTTAGGGTACCCCAGATATAATTTGTTTACTGCTGCTTTTTTTTTTTTTTTTTTTTTAGGAAAAAACATGCTATGCAGCATGTAAGACATAAAAAATTTTCTCGAAAATTTATCAAATCGAGTTGTTGCTGCTTTAATCATTCAACATGTTCATATCAAAATCATCAACTTACTACTTTATACAATTAATCTTATAAAAGACCTCCAATATTCTTCTTACGTTGTTTTTCCCTGAACACCCTATAACCGAGCACACAGGCATAGAGTCCGGCCAAAACTAGTATTAGGTAGAAAATCATTTTGATAGCATACCACACCAAGCTGAAAAACCAACCAACAAAGCCATGTTCGTTATTGTATTTTTCTTTGTCTTGCTGTTTAAGCTTTCTTTCTTGCCTACGTAAACGGCTCAGACTCTTTCTCTTCTGGCGTCTTCTGGACAATGAACTATCCTCTGAATCTCCATTCTTATCGCCATCATTTCTTTGAAGTCTATTAGCAGCCTCCGTATCAATAACTCTGATACCTTCACCTAACGAATCGATTTCACTAATAAATCCATTTTCTTCAGTTCTGAAAGAAGTAACGTCAATTGAATATAAATCAACGGCATGATGTAATTCACCTGTCTCGGAACTAACCCCAATATATAGCGGTCTACCAACTGGTAACAGGTCATCAATTTGAAGATTTTCTTTTCTAAAACATGTTCTCCAATCTCCAGTACCTTCAACATCCACATCAACTTCAAAAATGTTGGCTTGACGAACATAAGTGAATCTAATCTTACTTGATTCACCCTCATTATTGTAAATTCTGTGTAGTGAACAACCCCCAAGTTGAGATTCAATACCATCCATCGACTTATCATAGTAGTTTGCGACACCGGTATTTCTTTGAATGCTCAAGTATGGGAATGCGTGCCTGTTTTTCTTACCATTGTAATTCTTATAGGTATCAACAAACAAACCTAACCCGTTGAAGTCACTCTGCATACCGAAAACATCACCCTGATTTAACTGTTCAGTAGTGAGCCATATAGCTAGACCATCACCAATCAAACTAATTTTTTCCTGGTCTCCAGTTATTTTAAAGGCAACTTCAACTTCAATGGCTGATAAGTCGTCCTCTGAAATAGTGGTTTTGGAAAATAAGTTACCCGAGTTTTTAGGTGAATCTTTCACCAATCTAACATAATCAGCGTTTCTAGATAAGAGCATGTTACCACCATTTTGATAGTGTGGAAATTGATTGTTGGAATCAAGGTATGGTGGTAATGAAAGGTAACTTAATGTGATCGTTTTAGCTTTTGGTGAATGATGAAGTAAATCGGACAAGGTATGAAATTGATCGCTTGAAACAGAGTAATAACTGTTTTCGGCAGGGGCTGCAGAGTTGAACTGGACGTTGTCAAAAATTTCGGTGTCTTTCTTTTTATTACCCCAGCTTGGGAATATCAGGTACAAAATAAGAAGAAAGATCACGCCAAAAACAATCCTACCCTTTGTGGTCAACCGGGCATACATTCGTCTTGCCTTGACAATAAATGACGGCTGGCGGCCGCCCACAGAGATGTCCATTGCGTGTGGAGATCTATCAGCAAATGAAAAGTAATTTACAGATGAAACTACACGAATTTCAACGTCAACAATATTTCCACGTGTGGGTTGGAGAAGCAAAATCGTTTCGCGACACAAAAAAAGTCGTACTCACTCAATGAAAGTTGGCGTTACACATTGATATCGATTTTCATTAACCTTTATACAAGGAAATAGATAAATAATAATGCTACTTTGGTTATAATACACTAAAAAAGTTGAGCTAAACGATATTTTGCCAGTCTCCATTGTTACCATTGTTACCCTTACTACTATCGCTCATTATGCTCATCGTGCTTAGCGTTTGAGAGACGTTACCGACGTTTGAATCATTTGCATCTGATAGTTCTCTACTGCTACTCCCAAAATCGTTATTATTATTGCTCTTTTCCTGTGACTGTGAGTTTGAAGCTGTAGGCCTTCTCTGCCGACGTTTTGTGACTAATTTCTTTCTTCTTTCTTGTCCCAGTATAGCTTTATTATTATGTCCCATACCAGGCATTGGGAATATGGATTTGTAGCTAGGCAAAATATTTTTATTTCTAGAAGGCGCAGTAAGTGGGGGTTTTGCGGCGTCTGTTATAGGCTGGTAAAGATGATGATGTTGGTGGCACTGATGCGTATCCGATGTATCAACGTTGATGTGTGACGCAGATGCAGAGGCAGATGCAGATGTAGATGGGTGATAACTTGGTTGCTCCCGTTGTTGTTCCTGTTGTTGCTGCAACAAAAGTTCCTGTTGTTCTTGTCGTATTGCTTTTTCTTGTAAATATTGAAGTTGTTGTTGCTGTTGTTGTTGATATAATTGGCGCTGTTGTAATTGTTGTTGTTGCAGCTGTTGCTGCTGTAGTTGTTGTTGATACAGCCTTTCTTGCTGCTGCTGAAGTTGTTGTTGTTCTTGTTGCTGCTGCTGTTGTTGCTGTTGCTGCTGCTGTTGCTGCTGCTGTTGCTCTAGACTTTTGAATGGTGACAAATAATGACGATGATGTTTCCCATTCGGTGGTGAACGAACCGAACTTGCTGTACTTGGAGTTATCAAACTTGATTGACCATGCTTGAAAAATTTTTTCAAAATATTTTCATGCTTATGTTCATTTTGATGAGGCTCATCATGAACCTTACCACTAGAAACTTGTTGGTTAAAATTTCCAATTGACGAGTCAGCGGATTTAATCGATGATGATGAAGAACAAGAACTTGAATCGTAGCCAAATCCACACTCCACACAAGACTTACATTCTTTTGGAGTTTTCTGCCTAATAGCATTAATATTAGCATTATCATTAACACCCCCGTTCAAAACGTCCAAATTGTTTTCTCTCACAGGTTTTGGAATATAATTATTTTCAACTTCGACCTTGTCCAAATCCTCTAGTTCACCTGATCTAATTCTTTCCAAGGCGACATGATCAACTGGTATTGGACAATTCATTAAATGAAATTGAGATTCGGTTGTTATTATATCCATTGAATGAATAGTTGAATTAATTGATAATGGTCCAACCTCAGTTAATTTACTGCAATTTAGGATATCATTTCTAAAATCAAATAAAGAGCCTCTTTCCCATGGATTTAAACTTAAGTATTTACACAAAATATTGAAAACTTCCATTGAAATGGGTAGAATTTTCATTAAAATTTTCGGATTTTGAACAAACGCTTTGAAAGTCGTATCATTTAATGAAGCTTTGAGCCACGGATTTCTGATTGAAATCAAATTGATCAAAATTATCGCCAATGACCAAACATCACCTGCACTGGTTGGAAATTTAACATTACCATGAGTTGGACTTTTATTTGAGGTTGGATTCAGCAATCTTTCCAAATGAATTGAATGAGAATCTAAGGTATTAAAAGCTTGAGAAAAATTTTGAATCCTTTCCGGTGACATATAATAACTTGAACCACAAGAAATATTTGAATTTATGTATTTATCTTGTAATGCTAAACCGAAGTCAGCCAAAATCAAACGAGTGCCGTTCTCAGCCACCAGGATATTTTCAGGTTTCAAGTCACAATGATAGACACTTTTGGAATGACAGTAATTAATTGCGTCAACCATTTGAATGAAAACAGACTTAATCAGAAAAGGATCATCTTTGTAACGTTGTTTATCAACAATTGTAGTAAATAAATCGCCATCAGGAAAATAATCCATGACGACAAAAATTGAATTTTGGTAATCATAAACCTTATAAATTGACAAAACATTTGGATGTTTGTGAACCTTTAGCTGTAAACTAATCTCCCTGAGGAATTTACAATCAGTTCCAAACTTTTCAATTGCGTCTAAATTCAGCAAATTAGCATTCAGTGAGCCATTATTTAGCAAAGACTGATATATTAAACTTTTTTCAAGTTCCACCAACAACTGTTTGTTATCTGAAGTATTTGGAGAATTGTTTTTCAAGATAATCTTGATTGCATAAGATATGCCAGTGTATAGATGAACAGCGGAGTAGACAATACCATACGAACCTGACCCAATTCTCTTTTTGAGCTGGTACTTGTTGTTCAATATGATATTGGACAAGTCTTTCATCGGCATGATAGTGTAGTGTCACCAGTGGGGCAAACTGAACTCCTTATTTTCTTCAGCTATGCGTTCAACACTGTGCCACATACTAGAGCTATGCAGTGATCAGTGTCCTACCAATATATTCGTTAAGAATTAAAAAGCGTTACGTAACCGTCACGTGGAAAAGCAAAATCCCCTCTTTTCTTTGTTTTGCTGTTGATTTGTCGCATTAATGAGCTGATTTTAATTTCTATTGTCGACGGGAAAAGCGCTGGAAAATTGAAAATTGAATTTAAAAACACAATCGACGCGCCGATTGCTGTAGTCACAAAATTCGATCCTTGACTCAATGATTTTGAAATATCTACGCGTAGCGAGAAGAGACCTCCGATACGACAAATTTTAGCCAAAACTTTCACACTTACGGTGTTTTGATATTACAGTTTTAACTTCAAAATCGCACAATTAACCACCAATGGCTGTCATCGACGATTTTTTTGGTAAAAATACCGTTAAGAACAACAGGGTCAAAAGAAACAGCTCTCAAATTTCGTCTTCTTCTACCCCCGCTCCCCCAAAATCACCTCCAACCAAAACAGATCAGTCAGAACATCTAGTGAAAAAGCAAAAACCTAACCCAATTTTAGCTTCAAATTTATCAGCAGAAGAGGTATTGAAATCCATTGCTGATGCTGATCCTTCCTTACTTGAAATTTCTCCCGATGCAGAAAAAATGAACTTTTTCCAATTAAAAGCTAAACAAAATTCAAATGCAAATGCAAATCCAGATACTGCGATTGCTGACGTTGATTCAATTCCTAAAGGTAGAGAAAATTGTCTTAATGGAATGAACATTGTATTTACTGGTACTTTGTCTTCGTTAGATAGAGATCAATGTGAACAGTTGGCTTCAAGATACGGTGCAAAAATCACCAAAAGTATCAGTGGTAAAACCTCACTAGTTGTTATTGGTACTGATGCAGGCCCTGCTAAAGTCAAAAAAATTAAATCACTGAAAACAAAATGTATTGATGAAAATGGTTTCATTCAGTTAATTTCCAAAATGCCCGCTGATGGTGGTAGTGGAGAAAATGCTGTTAAGGAGTTGGCCAAAAAAAAGGAATTAGAGAAAAAGGTAGAACAAGAGATCAAAGAGGAAATGAAGCAAGCAACCAAAGAACAAGTAAGTAACAAACCCATAGATAGAGATAGTCAGTTATGGACAGTTAGATATGCTCCAACCGATTTAAAGCATATTTGTGGTAACAAGGGTAATGTTGAAATGTTAAATAATTGGTTAACCTCGTGGTATGATAAAAAACATGACTTGAACGGTTCAACAATTGATCATTATAAGGCAGTTTTGATAAGTGGTCCACCGGGTATCGGTAAGACAACAGCAGCAACATTAATTTCCAAAAAATTAGGTTATGATGTGATTGAAAAAAACGCAAGTGATTTCAGATCAAAAAAAGTTTTAAATGATAATCTAAAAGTGTGTTTGGATAATACATCAGTTAACGGATTTTTCGGCAGCGTTAAGACCGAAAATAGCAAGAAATTTGTTTTACTAATGGACGAAGTAGATGGTATGTCAAGTGGCGATAATGGAGGTCTTTCACAAATGGCACAGTATTGTAAAATTAGTAAAAGTCCACTGATTTTGGTTTGTAATGATAAATCATTACCGAAAATGAGAACATTGGATAAATATTGTTTTGACTTAGTTTGGAGAAGACCAACATCAAGGGAAATGAAATCAAGATTAATGTCTATTGCTCATAGAGAGGGACTAAAGCTGGATCCAAATTTAATTGATAAGTTAGTTTCCATTACTCATAACGATATTAGACAGATCATTAATATTATGTCAACAGTTGCAAGGACACAAAAAAGTCTTAATTTTGATAATTTGAATCAAATGCAGGATTCATGGGAGAAGGAAGTTTCATTAAAACCATTTGATGTAGTTGCAAAACTTTTATCTCCTAACAAACTATCAATTAACGAGAAAATATCATTATACTTCAATGATATGGACTTGATTCCTTTAATGATTCATGAAAACTATAAGATCACCAAACCGTGCTCGAGCAATTTGGAACATTTGACGAGATTGAGCAAAGCATCAGATTTCATATCTGAAAGTGATTTAGTTAATTCTAAAATCAGATCGGGTGAACAGCAATGGTCATTATTACCATTTCATGCAATAATGTCAACAATTTATCCTTCCTTTGAAATTCAAGGTCAGATTAGTAGTAGAATCAATTTTACAAGCTGGCTGGGACAAAATTCTAAAAAATTGAAGTTTGATAGAATTGTTCAAAATTTACAGTATCATACGTGTATTAAAACAAATACAAACAATGATGATTTAAGATTAGATTATCTACCTTTTATGAGAGAAAAATTAATAAAACCTCTGATTTCTAATGGAAACGATGGTATAATTGAGGTATTAAAATTAATGGATGAATACTATTTAACAAAGGAAGATTTTGACAGTATCCTGGAATTAAGCGTTCATGGTAGTATGAAACATGAAGATCTTTACAAGAAGGTGCCAACGAGTGTTAAGAGCGGATTCACAAGAAAATATAATTCGTACGTTCACCCGACAATCATCTATAAAACGGGAGACTCGGTGAAGAACGGAGGCGGAAGCGAAAAAAATGCTCAAGATGGTTCCGAATACCTGGAAACGGGGGAAGATCAAGAAGAAAAAGAAGACGACGACGACGAGGCTGATATCAAGAAGGACAATTTGATCAAAGAAGTGAAACCGAAGGCCAAAACCAAAGCCAAAGCCAAAGCGAAAACCAAAAACAAGGCTAGCACAAAACGGTCGGAAGCTAGTGGAAAAATGTAGAATTAACTTCCGAGCATCATTAAGCGAGCGAAATTAACGAGATTGTCGGATAGAAAAAAATATTATTTCCGGAGAAAGGAACTGGGGAGCGGAAATAAAGCTATACTTGATTTTTTTTCTCCTGAGGCCTTTCGGTGATTTGAGCGATAGATGTGGTTTTGATTTGTTCTTGCCTTACTTCTCTGCTTCTTTTCTTCCTTCAACCCCTTTTGAAATTGGTGCTGGTGCTGGCCTGATTGAAAATTTAGTGTAATTTACCATGGATCAATTACAGTCTTATATCGATGAATTACCTACGGAGTTGCAAACTAAGGTTTGGGAATTGACCTCAACCTTGCCATTGACCACTATAGTCCCTTCAACTATCGCTCAAAATTATGCCACAATTACCTCTATCATATCAAAGGCTCACGCAGATCAACTGTCGGCTTATTACGCTTTACAGACTATCACAAACTCAGTTTCAACCATTTCTTTAGTCAATGATATAATTCAAGCAGAAGCAACTCTTGATTATTATAACATTTTGGAAGCTGTAGCAACTGAAACAAATTCAAATGTACAAGCATCTTTAATGACACAGGCTGCACAAGCTTCTGAAATTATGTTGAAAATGTTCAACGAGGAAGCCTTCTATAGTGGTCATTACCCTTCACTTGGTGGTAATGTTGCCTTATTGGTTGTTTTTTCATTCTTTTTTGTTCTACAAGTCATTTCTTGTGTCTTCTATCATCAATGGTGGTTTTTGACTTGTTGGTCCTGCGGTTTTGTTCTTGAAATTATAGGTTATGCTGGTCGTATTTGGTCATCTCAAAATATTATGAGTTTTAATGCTTATGTTATGCAGTTGGTTTGTTTGACTCTTGCTCCTTGTTTCATGATGGCCGGTATTTATTATGTTATTGCCCAAATAGCTTTGATTTATGGTCAAAAATTTTCGGTTTTGCGACCAATGCAATATTCTCTAATTTTCATCATTTGCGATATTATTTCAATTATTTTGCAAGCTGTCGGTGGTGGTGTTGCGGCTTATTCCACTTCTATTTATCAGTCAAGTCATCAGGGCTCAAGCATTATGGTTGGTGGTTTGGCTTATCAAGTTTTTACCATTGGTATGTTTCAATTATTTTGGTATACCTTCTTCTTTAGGGTGTACAGAAGTTATAAAAAATTTGGGGATGCAGAGTTTAACCCAGATTTTGCTCATATAAGACAAAGAAAATTTTTGATACCCTTTATTTTGACCGTTTCATTTGCAGTCGTTTTAATTTTTGTCAGGTCGATCTATAGATTGATTGAATTGGCCGAAGGTTGGTCATCTAATTTAGCAACTCATGAAATATATTTCATGATTTTAGAGGGTTTAATGATTTCTTTAGCTTCATGTGTTCTTTCATTTATCTCACCAGGTCTAGCTTATGGTCGTCAATCACATATTTACATTGATAAATCGTTAAAAGCAACATTTAGTAAAAACTATGATCCTTATGCGAACGAAGAAAGTTTAAACGATGATAAAACTTACGAAGAAAAAAAATTTGATTTAGACTCAAACTACGAACCACAAACTAATCACAATGATCCTAACTCGCTTACTGACACTGACGCTCATTCGGATGATCCTTACTATGATACAAATGCATATACAGAACAAAGGGTCTGATTTATTTCAAGGCATATTGATCTGGCTTGTGTCATGGAAAGAAGTTACCATCTGAAGAAATTAATCAACTTCAAACTATATCATTGCGGCTTCTATTTCTATTGCAAATCAAGCTTTTTTTTTTATTCCCTTAATGTGTACTTTAATTTATAATTAATAATGTTAGTAATTGTGACTGAATTTTTGGAGCAGTGTGACCCCAGGAAACGCGCAAAAACAAAATAGGTCTGCCGAAAATGTTTCGGGTGTTATGTGCTAAATTTTTCGATTTGCCGATACAAATCAACACTAGTACAAATGAGCAGCATACGCCATGCGAGGTACTTTGAAGACGCTGCGAAACCTGCAAACTATTAAGCTACATCTACTTATTCCAAAAACTCTGAAGGAAAATACGAATAAAAACACGAACATAAGCACAAACACTGATGCCAATATCGCCTTTAGTGACGCCAAAAGCTACAATAAGACTGAAAATTTTCCAAAATATAGTGATGCAGAGGTGTTTGAGTGCATTCAAAAATTTTGCAGTCTTATCAAGTCCCCCCCGGCATCGGCATCCAGAACGACTTCTGCAAATCCGGTTAATGGCGTAAGAAGTTATGTAGATGAAAAGGATAAAAATTTATTAAATCAGAAAATTAATGCATTATCCGATCTCCTCAACAACCAGCCAAACTCTGCCTATTTACCCGATAAACTTATTGGAAAGGTTAAAGAAATACCTTATGAGGAACTAAAGAAAATTAAGAATGATGAAAATGCAAGGTTATCCGTAACGAGGATTATACCGTACCTGTACTGTGAATTGAAATCGATGTATGAGTTGTATTTGGGTGATAATATGGTCAAAACACAGGCTATGCTTGTTGGATCAAAAGTTCACAGAAAGTTAGAAGTTCAAGTGCATCCACAGCTTGAGGTACTGATTAGAAAGGATATTGGTGTAGATGATAAAGAGAGCGATACTGGTAAAGAGGACGAAACTGATAAAGCTAAAGACAATGACACGGAGAAGGATGAAACTATTTTCAGACAGGAGAAGGAGATTGTGGTTGAAGTTGACCAACCTTCTGATTTGCTTTCGTCCGAGAACAAAGATCTAGTAAATACTGATGAGGCAAATTATGAGGTTAAAAACACGGACAAGCTCGACTCTGAGAAACAAAAAGTGGATTGTTTGAGTGAAAATTGTGATGTCAATAATCTGGACACTAAGGAAGCAACGTTTGAGAATTTAAAATCAGGAGATGGAAATGGACAGCGTGCTATTCAGAAAATAGAGAACCAGGTTACAATGGAATCTAAAAAGGAACAGAATGCAGATTTGCAGGGTGAAAAGGGTAAGAAGAAGAAAAAGACCGAGACTAAAAAAAAGATGAATAATGCGAAGCTTGAAGAGCATGCGGAGCGCATAACTGAGAAATTGGATATGATCACCGATAACCTGGAATGTGCTGAAGAAATGGGTCACAAAAAAAAAGAAATTGATAGTGAAAGTGGAACAAATGCAAAAAATGAAAAAGAAAAGAAAAGTAAGAAAGCTGAAGAAGTTGATACAGTAGAACGTGAAACAGCAAAAGCTGAAAGAGCAGAAAATGAAGAAGTAGACGGAGGAGCTGTAAAAAGGAAAAACGTAGAAACTGAAACAAAAATAGACAACAGTAAGAATTTGATAGGAAGCACCGAAAAAGTTCAAAATTCGAGTTTAAAAAGTAATAATAATCTAGACAATAAGAAGAAGGATGTAAGTTTCCAAAATGATGAAGGAATTTTGAATTGTGCCATACAAAAAAATGATGATGAATTTGCGGTTGAAATTGCTAAAGAAGGAAAAGAAGTCAATGATGAAGTCGTTAGAGAAGAAAAGGATGAACTAGTTGCCCTTGGAGAAGAAGCCATAGAAAGTTTTAGGCTAAGAGGAGATATTAAAAACATTAATTTTACAGCACTTAAACTATCGCAAACTGCATCAAGACTAATCAACCTATTTCAATTTGGCAAATGCGGTGAAATTTTAGTCCATGCATTTTATGATAAACACCGGCATAAACTAGTTGAAAAACTTGACGATTATGACCAAGAATACCCCAAAAAATATATTATTATAAGTGGTGTAATTGATGACTTGAAATTAGTTAGTGAGGAAAATGACGCGTTTCAAACGTATCAAACTGAACTACGTAATGAATTGAAAAAGTCATTTGATTTTGATGATGCATTTACTGCAATTAGATCTAAATCTAGTGAATGGAATGATTTAATTTCTTTAGTTGTTAATGACTACAAATCAAAAGACTCCAAATTTAGGCTTTTCAAGTTGTATGATAATTCTTCGTTGCTTCAAGTTGGCATGTATAGGAAATTTCTTGGTATTCTATCCAATGATGTGAATTTTACTTACGAAATGTGGAAAATTAATTTGCTGAAAAGAAAAGAAGACCCAAATTTACCATTAACTAATGATATGGTTTCTTTATTATGTCTGTCAAATCGGTTTCTTCTCAATGATTTTATTAAGTTGAAGAGTGGTGAAGGAATATCATTTGAAGGTTTAAGCAAACCACCACATAATAAAATGAGTGTCTTTAACAGTAAAATTTCACAAGGTAAGGGAAAGATGTATTATTTTGAAAATACCTCGAATTCAGATAAGCTAGATGTGTTAAATGGTAGTTGGATCATACCCCCAACTTTATCACACATTATTGCTAGGCTTTCACAGTGCCAAGTTTTGATAAACCAATTCTTATCTGCTAAGTTACAGGTAACTTATGTTTCTCGTGATAATGGCGATATATTATATGTTAGTCAAGGAATGTACAACAATGAATTTGTTTCTGAGCAAATTGATACTGGTATGAGTTTATGGCTTGGGGAAAGAGAACCAGTTCCTACTAATAGGATTACGGCTTGCAATTATTGTGACTTCAAAAATAAGTGTAAAGTACCGCATTTACTTAAAGGGTTGTCATAGTTCCCGTTTATCATAGTTGAAGTACTCTAACATAGCGATGCTTTTCCGCTGTGTAGCCAAAATGAATATAAAAAATGAGAGACTCATGCTTTTGCCTGTGTTTAAGTTTAAAAAATCTCCTTGATAGGTGGCCAGATGGTTTTGTGCTGAATCAGCTGTATATAAAAGCTACAGCTACCCCATCGGCACGTTTCTCAACATCTATCAAGTATGTATATGTAAAATATTGTATTATGAATGAAAGCGTACGATTATAAGAGCAAACAGTTCTCCAAATAGTTGTCTGCGACAAAAAGTGCTAGTAATCAGATCGATATGGAGATGGATATGGCGTCTTCGGAACCAGGCCTAACATAAGAACACAAGTGTTAAGCCTGACGACAAAATCAAATGTCCTTAGCTGGTACAACAGCAAATAAGTTACAAATTTATGTATATGTACAACTACAATCGAATTTTTTTTAGTTTCCTGTTAATTATATATTAGAAAATACAACAGTAGATGGATACAAACAAAAATAACACAAATCAAATTGTCAAACTAAAATCAAATTTGAAGATAAAAAAAATATAATCATTAAAAGTCTGGAACGATTCTTTTAATAAATATAAACCAGCAAATTTGAAGTTGGAACATAGTGTGAGCAAAATGGTTGATGTGAAGTATCTCATCTAAAAAAAAAAAAATTGGCTTCCCCCTCCCTCTTTCTCTTTCTTTCCCGTTCAAGCTATAATGTCCTTCTCCAAAAACATTATAGCCTGTAAAATAAAAAAATAGTTGAATAAAGCAGAATGCTAAAATAAAAAAGATTTGAACCGATCTTATGATTATAATAACATAACTAAACCAATCATACCACCAATCATACCGCGTGAAACGAAGTTGGAAGCAGCTGCACCTTGATAAACTGAGACACTTGACTCAGTAGCAGATGCTGAACTTGGACCTTCAGAGGTTGATGATGAAATGTATTCAGCAATTGATGCTTCAGTTGGAACTGAAACAGTGGCAGTGGTATGAGCACCTTCACCGGCAGCTGGAGTACCTGTAGAAACAGTAGCAGTAGTCTTAGCGCCTGCGCCTTCAGCTGGAGTACCTGTGGAAACAGTAGCAGTAGTCTCAGCACCTGAACCTTCAGCTGGAGTACCTGTAGAAACAGTGGAAGTGGCCTTAGCACCTGCACCTTCAGCTGGAGTACCTGTAGAAACAGTGGAAGTGGTCTTAGTACCTGCACCTTCAGCTGGAGTACCTGTAGAAACAGTAGAAGTGGTTTTAGCACCTGCACCTTCAGCTGGAACGGCTGTTGTGGTGATGGCAGTAACTGAAGCCTCGGTGGAAGTTTCAGTGACAAACGCAGTAAGAGTGACAACAGTTGAAACAACTTCAGTAGTACCAGCGTTAGTGAGTGTTGCGGAAACAGTTGTTTCAGCTTGACCATTTGTAAGTGGACAATAAGTGTCAATAACAGTAACAATTGAGCTGACAGTGACAGTTTGGTGGACATGAGCAATAGACTTAGCGGTTGGTGTGTCAATAGAGGCTGAAACTGATGCTGAAGTTTTAGTACATGCATCGTCGGAACAACTAGTAATTGTTTCGGTAACTGTTGATTCAACAACAGAAGTGGACAAGGATTCATGGCACTTGTTGTCAGAACAGCTGGTAATAGTTGCTGTAATAGTTGACTGGATAACGATTTCACTAGTAATAGTACCCTCACCAGATGAAGACTCAGATGATGAAGTGACTGGAACTGAGGCAGATGAAGTTTCAGAGGCAGATGCAGATGCAGAAGCAGATGAAGATTCAGAAACAGATGCAGAAGCAGATGAAGATGAAGATCCAGAAGCAGAAGCAGATGAAGATTCAGAGACAGGTGCAGAAGCAGATGAAGATTCAGAAGCAGATGCAGAAGCAGATGAAGATTCAGAAACAGATGCAGAAGCAGATGAAGATGAAGATCCAGAAGCAGAAGCAGATGAAGATTCAGAGACAGGTGCAGAAGCAGATGAAG
>JAKTVB010000022.1:30978-138523 GCA_030556995.1 Pichia gijzeniarum
CAGGTGCAGAAGCAGATGAAGATTCAGAAGCAGATGCAGAAGCAGATGAAGATTCAGAAGCAGATGCAGAGGCAGATGAAGTTTCAGAAGCAGATGCAGAAGATGAAGTTTCAGAAGCAGATGCAGAAGATGAAGTTTCAGAAGCAGATGCAGATGATGATGAAGTGACTGAAACTGAAGCAGATGATGAAGTAACTGAAACAGAAGCAGATGATGACTCAGATGATGAAGTGACCGAAACAGATGAAGATGAACTAACCGAGACAGATGATGAAGTACTTGAAACAGAAGCAGATGAATAATCTGGATTCGTAACAGTAAACGATAAATCAAATGAGGAAACATCTCTCTTTGCCAAACTTGAAATGATATCCAAATCTAAGGTAAAATCTGCAGAAAAAAAGGCAGCTGTAGCAACAAAGGCTTCAGGAGTGATAACAAGTTTCAACAATGGAGCTTGAGTTCTACCGTTGAAAACTAGACCAGCAGCTGAAGCTGAATAAATTGCACCTGGATCAACAAAATCACCCAAATTTCCTGAGTAAAGTTTGTAGGAACTACTTGCAAAAGTACAGTCTTGATTAGAAGTTAAAATCAAGTCCAAGTTTGTGAAATCATAATAATTCTGTGGAATATAGATGGTCCAAACAGGACCGTCAGACCAAACACCCTCAATAGTTGGAACAGTGTAAGGAGATGAAGGAGAGCCGGTGTAGGTTGGACCATAGACGTTAACCAAAGAAGTAGTAGTTGAGGTACTGACTTCACAAGAAGTTGAATTTTCATATCTTTTATAAAGAGGGTTGAAAGCGGCAGCTGCGGTGTCAATGGATAACAAACCCAAAGACAGGGTTGAAAGTAAATTGTTCAGCTTAACCATAGTTGAGATAAACGAGTGTTTTGTTTCAAAAATTGGAGAAGATTGAAAACAAAAGGGGCCTTAGGAGTAACGAGAAAGAAACAGATCGAGGCAGGTTACCAGAAGAAGAAAGTCAAAAGATCTAGAACGCACGAGGCGCTAAACTAAAAAATAGGAATCGGGAGGGGGGGAGGCGCCCCTTTTATAGACCGGCGGGCAGCGACAGCAGAAGTGGCAGAGTGGCCAGAGCCGGCACCTCCCACGCAGCAGGGCAAATGAGCCGCCGCACCTCGTCGCGCGAAATTGCGTGGTTCGCGTAATGTGCGTGGCATTGTTGCATTGTGTGTAGCTTGCTGCGTCGCTTGCCTCACTTGCTGTGCTTGCGTTACTTCGTGCCGGCGGCTCTAGCCCTGCTATATCTAATATACACCTACTTATCTGGCAAAGATGTCGTCCTCGTACTCCTCCTCTTCAAACCCTTCGTCGTCGTAACTATTTTCGCTGTCTTCGCTTTCCTCGTCACTCTCTTCCATGTCCTCAACGTGACCGTCCTCATCCGAATATAGGGCACCATCGCTAAGTTCGTCCAAGGATATGTTCTTCAAAGTCTCTCCCTTCAAATTGATATTCTTGCCCACCGTGTAGGACCCTTCCACATTGCAGTTCACCAACCTACTTTTGCTTTCTAGTTTAACGTTGTTACCAATGATACAATTTTCTAATTGTACTTCATCCTCGATGGTGATACCATCCAGTAAAATACATGCGGAAATCCGGCATTTCTTGCCAATTTTGCAGTTTTCACCAATGACACTTCTTTTAACGTTCGTACGTTCTCCCAGAACACTACCGTTACCAACTAGACAATCAGATCCAACAATGGCCGAATTCTTGTTATCCTTATTGTACTTATTTTGATTCGAATTGTTCTTGGCAACGTCTTTGAGAAAATGACGATTCATTTCCATGTAAACTGGTAAATTGTTAATACGCACAAATAATGAATGCAGCGGTAGGGCAAATAGTCCGATCGTCGATTCACTCTTAGAGTGTTTCCAAGAATTTCTGGCCAAGTCACGCTTGATCTTATTGATCGACCTATTGATCAAAATGTCCTTCCCTTGGTTTCTGCATTTACCGTTCATAAAAAAAATAAATGAATCCAATAATTTCGTAGAAACCAATGTACTTGGATACCTCCATAAGAGCTGTGTACGGATCTTCAAAAATTTGTCAACGGTGACAAAGTCTTTGGAGTACATGTCCAACAGTACCATATTACCGTTTTCTTGATTGGAATAGACGGTATAGTTGCTTTTCAAAACTTTCTTATCAATGGTTTCAAAATCATTGTTGTAAAAGACACTCAATCCAATATTTTCATCACTATTGCCTCTATAAACTTCAATGAAGACTTGGGGTGGCACATCCGTGATGAAATCACAGGGTAAAATAACGTAATTTTCCTTATAATTACTTTCATTGGCAGTTTCTTCATTGATTGGGAAAATTTCATTTAAAATTGCTCCTGTCGATGATAAGTCTGATGTGATTAACTTAATTGGACTAGAATTTCGAAGTTCGTTATCTCTCTTTGAATCATATTTACTGACTACTTCGCCAATCATCTTTTCATTTCTCATTGGTGTAATAAGATTGATAGATTTGAATGGCGCTTGATCGCACCACTCCAAGACGTATTCAATCAACGGCTTATTGGCAACTGGCAATAATGCCTTAGGAATTCTCGATTCTCCAGGCGATGTTAAAGGAACCAAATTATGTCCATCTCCACAAAATATAACTGCATTAAACTCCATATTATATGTCAATTCTAGGATAGGCTTCCTGCTATGTCAAGTATTGCTTCAATCCTGCCGATTACCAATACGCTTCGATAGTATTAGGAAAGCTAGTATGCTTAGTTTAAAATTTTTTCACACTACATTAAGAGCCAAAGCGAGAAATCGTTGATGGAGCCGGTGCTCAGTTTCCGGTGAGGGCATGGGTGGCAAACGGTTCTTGCACCTCTTACTTTGTCATTTAACTCTTTAGCATTGCAATTGTCACAGCGGGCTCAGCTATAGCGTTACACACATATACATAACAGAAAATAGAAAATTATGAGTGAAGAAAACGACCCCCTACTGGCGGCTCTTAACGAAGACGATCAGAACAGTAATGACGGAACTTCAGATACAAATACAAATGACCATAATGCACAGATACAGGATACAGACGGTGATATAGAAGTACCGAATGTTGAAGAGGAAGAAGAAGAAGAAGGAGAAGAAGAAGAGGAGGATGAGGAGGAGATGGTAGTAGAGGAGGAACAGGTTGATCCTGTTCAGAAAGAACGTGAGGAAGCACTAACGTCTTTGAAGAATAAACTCATTGAACATGATCATTATGAAACTAAATTGAAGGAAATGCGTACGAGTTTAGTTGATTTAGATCGTGAATTTGAGAAAACTGAAGATGATATCAAAGCATTACAATCAATTGGTCAAATAATTGGTGAAATCTTAAAACAATTGGATAATGAACGTTATATTGTCAAAGCTTCGTCGGGTCCACGTTATATAGTTGGATGTCGTTCGACGCTTAATAGAGAAAAATTAATCAAAGGTGTTAGGGTTGCATTGGATATGACCACTTTAACAATCATGCGTATACTACCACGTGAAGTTGATCCTTCAGTCTACAATATGACTACATTTGAACCTGGTGAGATTACCTTTACAGGCATTGGTGGGTTGACTGAACAAGTGAGAGAATTAAGAGAAGTTATTGAACTACCATTGAAAAATCCAGAACTATTTCAAAGAGTTGGTATTAAACAACCAAAGGGTGTTTTACTTTATGGTCCTCCTGGTACCGGTAAAACGTTACTAGCAAAAGCAGCAGCTGCAACCATTGGTGCCAATTTTATATTCTCACCAGCATCTGCAATTGTTGATAAATACATTGGTGAATCTGCAAGACTGGTCAGAGAAATGTTTAGCTATGCAAAGGAGCATGAGCCATGTATTATTTTCATGGACGAAGTTGATGCAATTGGTGGTCGTAGATTTTCTGAAGGTACATCAGCAGATCGTGAAATTCAAAGAACTTTGATGGAATTGTTAAATCAAATGGATGGATTTGATTCACTGGGACAGACGAAAATCATTATGGCAACAAATAGGCCTGATACACTAGATCCTGCATTATTAAGACCTGGTAGACTAGATAGGAAAATCGAAATTCCATTACCAAATGAGAGCGGACGTTTTGAAATTTTCAAAATCCATATTGCAAAAGTTCAAAAGCAAGGTGAGATCGACTTTGAGCCATTAGTTAAAATGAGTGATGGATTCAACGGTGCAGATATTAGAAACGTCATTACCGAAGCGGGATTTTTCGCAATTAGAGAAGATAGAGATTATATTGTTCAAGGTGATTTATTGAAGGCTGTGAGAAAGATGGTTGACAATAAAAAACTTGAAGGTAAGATAGATTACGAGAAACTTTGAGGGTCATTACAGCTCATAACTTATACTTTTATAATTATATCAAATTTGTAAAAAAAATTCTATATACAGAAATCTATCTAAATTGAATAAGTCAATTGGCTAAACTAAATATGAATGTTTTTTGTCCTTCTGAGTTTATATTTCGATTCAACGAAAGATTTGATTTTATTTAACTCTTCATTCTCCCTTACCCTTTCATCGTATAATTTCTTCTGCTTCTCCTTGAACAAATCGCTCGGATCCTTATAGTCGGGAGACATCTTATTAACGAATTTAGCAAAATGGGGATCAGTTACATTGTTTAAGAAACTTGCAACTTTATCACCAACTAATTCAACAACTTCGGGTAATGGTTCAGTTGGTAAGGACTCTTTGATCTGCTTCCTTTCTTTAATTGATGCTAACTTGGCCTCACTTAATGGCATTTCTGGTGGGTTCAATCTTTTAACATCAGATTTAGTCAAATATTCTTTATTCCATTTGTAAGGTCTCTTAATTAATGGATTTCTCATCGATGCTAGTAAATCGTTTGGAGAATCTGAATAAATTATTGAATTTGGAAAAAAAGTTCTCTCTTCAACTAATTCAGTTGATGTTGAATATGAACAATCTTCAACTGGTTCAGGTCTTGGCCATGGGATTATAATATTCTCGTTGTATTTCACTCTTCTATATGGCATCATTTTCTTATATTCAGCATCCCAATATTCACCCTTGAAAACCAACTTATCGGCAGCAATCTGCCTTTCGGTTCCATCTTCGTTGGCGATGGAACCAACAACTTTCAAATCTTTTGGGTGTTGAGGTAATGGATAATCAATTATGTGAGATGTTTGGCCTGGTTGCCAGTATTGCTTTGGAACGACAACTCTTTTCGTTTCACTGTTTTCTAGAAAAACACGGTTGGTCTCCTTTTGTAACGCAACAACTTTGGTAACAGTACCTGAATATTTCCCTTTAGTGATCATGACTGTGTCACCGGGTTGAACTAGCCACTGCTGTGGAGTTTTATAACGCTCTTTTTCTTCAACCTGACGATATTGCGAACGGAAAGCTGGAATTTGTGAACGTTCTTGCATCTGTTCAAACATCTTACGAATGTAGTGGGGGTAGCGAGAAAGCTCCCTGCTGTATCTTTTAGACGTCTGTTTGGCTAAGGACGACATGGTCTGTGTGTGTGTGTGTGTGTGCTTGTGCTTGGGCCCTTCAGCTCACCTACACCTGCAGTGGCTCTTCAACTTCGTCCACCTCTTCTTACAGAACGGAGCAAGAAAATGAAAAATTTGGCGCCCGTACACCGAGCATTTACAACCCGTACACCGCTTACTAGGTGCCCTGCCCAGCCCTATTCCGGCGGGGACAGTCCCCGTGTCAGTAAAATCGGGTAATTGGCAATGCTCAGCTTATCTGGAATTACCCACCTCCTTATTCTCTATTGTTCCCAGCTTTCTTGCCTTGTTTCTGCTTTCTGTTTCTCCTTTTCTCCAGAACAACACACGAAATGACTACAACGCTCCACAATAAGACCTACACCCACTTTGCATCCTACCCTTCTGTTAAGGAGGTTACTGATTTGGTGCTTTCATTTGCGTTTGTCAAATATATAGCTCATCAAATTCACGCTGTTTTACACTCCGTTTTGACGTATTTCGCTGGTTTCGATCTATTTGCTACCTACTGGAACTGGATTGATACAACAATTGATGGTTGGTTATCCTCACTAGATGCTAAGCTTCCAGTTGTTAAGTCTGCATCTTTTAGTTCTGTTTACAAATCTTTAATTGATTACTATTATTCTATGGTTGCTAAAGTCAATTCAGCATCTGCAGATTTGTCTAAAAAATCACGGGATTCATTGGATTCAATTTTGAAAAAGTTTGATCCTATTTTAAAAGTTTCAAACAATTATTATGAATATGTCTTAAATTTGATTTTACCTTATTCTAAGGCAGTAGAAGCTGAGGTTGAAGAAACTACTAAAACTGCTAAATCTGAGTATCAAAGAATGTTGAGTTTAGTTTCTGAAACTTACCATAGAATTCATTTGACCGCTACAAATGTTTCTAAGTTACCAAATCATGTTTCAAATGTTTACCAGAATGAATTGAAAGAAGCTAAATCGACTACAGAAGCGGTAAGCAGCACAACAAGAAAATTATCAAGTGATGCATATCAGTCCATCAAGCCAGCGTTGGACAAAGTTGTCGGTGTCGCTAACAAAGACGTTGCTAACCCAATAGTCGAGGCTACTGAGAACCTAGCAGCAAATGTTAGCAAGGCAACTGGTGTTGAAGTTCATTGATTGAACTGATTCTGTGCGGCAACTGTTCAACTATTCCGGGGTTTTCCCCTAGCGTATCTTATTTACCCAATTTTATTTTTATTTTATTTTTTTTCAGTTCATTTATCTTTCTATTTCATTGGTATTGTTTTTTATATATAGTTCTACGGTGTATGGAGTGTGTTACATCTTTCTTTGCTTGATTCTTTTTTCTTCCCTATCCTAATATTCTCTAATTCACTACAGTTGTTTTTAGCTAGTACTCGTAAAAAATACTGCTGACGCTGCGGCTACGTAATGAGCGGCTATGCGATGAGCGCCTCCGCAGGTTCTATTACTTTTTTCTGTTGATTTGAACGGTTCTACATATGTTGTGTTGCCAGGTTTGCTTGGCTGTATTATTGCAACATATCGACCTCTTTGATACTTTCAAGACACTTCTGGCGAGTCGGATATTTATCAGGATGCAGGAGTTCGATAATAAATCTACCGAATTGATCAAGCTCTTGTCAGATCCTGTAGAATTTTCAAACAGACACCAAGATCTCAGATTACTGTTATTGGAACATCTACAAGGGATAGAAGAGGAAAACGCATGTATTAAAAGGAAATTAGAAATAAAAAATTTAAGAAGTGAAGCATTCAGGCAATCATTATCTGAGATTGGGGAAGTTATAACATCTGTTGCGTTTGGTGATTTATCTAAAAGGGTAGCTATTGATACAGATAGTGATGAACAAGTTTATGACAGTAGCGTTGACACTTATGACAAACTAAACGACCCTGAAATTTTTAGAGTTAAGAAAACTATCAACTTTATGGTTGACCAGTTGGACAGTTTCACAACTGGTGTTAATCAGTTGGCAAACCAAGTCGCTAATGGTAAACTAGGTGGTAACGTTAAATATAAAGATGCAAGAGGCGTGTGGAATGATTTGATTATAAACGTTAATGCGATGGCAAACAATTTGACTAATCAAGTTAGAGAAATTTCCATCGTGACGTCTGCGGTCGCAAATGGTGATTTATCTCAAAAAATTAGAGTTGAAGCACAAGGTGAAATTCTACAATTACAAAACACGATCAATACAATGGTGGATCAGTTAAGAACTTTTGCTTTTGAAGTTACAAGGGTTGCTAGAGAAACGGGTGTTGAAGGTCGATTGGGTGGTCAGGCACAAATTCAAAATGTTTCCGGTATTTGGGAAGAGTTAACAGATAACGTCAATGCAATGGCTTTGAATTTAACAACTCAGGTTAGAAATATTGCGAATGTTACAACTGCTGTCGCAAATGGTGATTTGTCAACTAAAGTCACAGCCAACTGTAAAGGTGAAATTTTGGAGTTGAAAAATACAATTAATGGAATGGTTGACAGATTGAGGACCTTCGTTGAAGAAGTCAGAACTTTAGCAACTGAAGTCGGTACAAAGGGTATTTTAGGTGGACAAGCAAACGTCACCGATGTTGAAGGTGCTTGGAAAGATGTTACCCAAAAGGTGAATGTGATGGCAAATAACTTGACAAATCAAGTTAGATCAATTGCAACCGTTACAACTGCCGTTGCTCATGGTGATTTGTCTCAGAAGATTACTGTTGAAGCTCAAGGTGAAATTCTGCAATTGAAAAATACTATCAATAAGATGGTGGACTCGCTACAGGTTTTCGCAATTGAAGTCACTAAAGTTGCTAAAGAAGTGGGTATCGATGGTAAGTTAGGTGTACAAGCGGAAGTCAACGATGTCGAAGGTTTATGGAAAGAAATTACGACAAATGTTAATACCATGGCTTGGAATTTAACTTCACAAGTTCGTGCTTTTGCACAAATTACGGCAGCTGCAACTGATGGTGACTTTACTAGATTTATTACAGTTGAAGCATCCGGTGAAATGGATGCCTTGAAAACTAAGATTAATCAAATGGTTTTGAATTTAAGAGAGTCAATTCAAAGGAATACGGCTGCAAGAGAAGCTGCAGAATTGGCAAATAAAACTAAATCTGAGTTCTTAGCAAATACTTCTCATGAAATTAGAACTCCTATGAATGGTATTATTGGAATGACTCAATTAACATTGGAGACAGAGTTGACTCAATACCAAAGAGAAATGTTATCAATTGTTCATAATTTAGCAAATTCTTTATTGACAATTATTGATGACATTTTGGATATTTCTAAAATTGAAGCAAACAGAATGACAATTGAACAAATTGACTTCTCGCTTAGAACAACAATTTTTGGTGCCTTGAAAACCTTGGCTGTCAAATCAATTGAAAAGCAGTTGGATTTAATTTATGAAGTGGACTATTCATGTCCTGACTATTTGATTGGTGATTCATTCAGATTAAAACAAGTTATCCTAAATTTAATAGGTAATGCAATCAAATTTACAAGCAAGGGTAAAATTGTTGTTTCAACAACTAAAACAGAGATCATTGATGACAAGATCAAACTTGAGTTTTGTGTTTCGGACACAGGTATTGGTATTCCAAAGGATAAACTTGATTTAATTTTTCATAACTTTTGTCAAGCAGATGGTTCAACTACTAGAAAGTTTGGTGGTACAGGTTTGGGTTTGTCAATTTCCAAGCAATTGATCCATTTAATGGGTGGTGATATTTGGGTTACATCCGAGTATGGTAAAGGCTCCAATTTTTTTTTCACTATTATAGTTTCACCAGTGAACATGACGTTATCGAAACAGTTAGAAATTTTTCGTCCTTATAGAGGTCATAAAGTTTTGATTGTCTCAACTGAAATCATAAAGAGAAACATCGATTGCTTGATGGATAATCTGACAGATTTGAAAATTGATCCACAAATTTTGATGATCAATGAACTTAATAATGAATTGCGCATACCAGATGCAGAATCCTATGATACAATTATAATTGATTCATTACAAACAGGTTATAAATTACGTTTATTACCTGAAATCAAATACATTCCATTGGTTTTATTACATCCGCATCTACCAGAGCTAAATATGAGAGTTTGTCTTGATTTGGGTATTACATCATATGGTAACATACCTTGTTCGATTACGGATTTAGGATCCGTGCTATTACCTGCCCTTGAATCAAAAATGATTCCACCGGATAATGACGGTTCCATATCTTATAAGATACTATTAGCTGAGGATAACTTGGTTAATCAAAAATTGGCCGTTAAAATTCTTGAAAAGCATGGTCATAAAGTTTTTGTTGTTGAAAACGGACAAGAAGCGCTTGATGCAATTCAAAATGACACTTACGATGTTGTTCTTATGGATGTTCAAATGCCTGTCATGGGTGGTTTTGAGGCGACTGGTTTGATAAGAGAGTGGGAAAAGAAAAAGTATGCAGATGCAGCAATTTGCTTCAAAACTCCAATTATTGCCTTGACAGCCCATGCGATGCTAGGTGATAGAGAGCGTTGTTTGAAGTCTCAAATGGATGAATATCTTTCTAAACCACTAAAGCCAAGTTTATTACTACAGACTATTTCTAAGTGTATTCATAACATGAATCAACTAAGAGAAATAAGTCAGTTGGGTGACGGTAGCAGAGACGTCAATTCAAAAGCTTTCAAACAATATGTCAATTCCCAGCTACTCAAGCGTAATGGGGAGACTGAAAATGGTGTTATTGATGAAAATTCTACAGGTTCAAACTAAATGTTGATTTATAATTTTAAAATGGTTTAATTTTATACTATATCGAATACTTTCTTTTCTAGATAATTTCTATAACATGGTACATGTTCACCACAAATAAGATGATTTTTCAAGATAAATCAAACCCGGCCTTACTATTAATTGAATAAAGAAGTTTTTTCTTCAAAATTCTTTTGTTTCTGTAATTTGGTAATTTAAGTAAGTTAACACAGGTTGATGCAGTTGGCAATCTTTCAGTATCACTACCTGAATTTCTAATACCAAATTTTGGATTCAGTTCTTTGAATCCAAGTAGAGGTTGCTTTGATGATGATGTAACAAACTTAATAAATTTACCACGCTGATCATGATCAAATTCCCGGAGTATTTCAAACAAATCTACTACCGTTTGATCATGTGCTAAATATCCACCGTATTCCACATTCCGCTCTAAATCTTCAATATTGATATCATCATTACCGCCAGAGATCAATGTCTGTAGTTCATATGGATTAAATAGAAGCAACCAATATGGTTTAATCACTTGAAACAAGCCTTCAACAAAATTTTTCATAACCAAGTCTGTCTGCTTTGATAGCTTGAAGGAAGTCAGCATCCTGACAAACTGCATTTTATTCTTGGTTGTAACCTCAACCGGCACCAAAGCGGAATTCTGTTTTAGTTTCTCCAAGGGTAATAATGGCACTTCCACCAAATACTTTGCCCCATCCATATCAACAAATTCATCATCGACGGTAAATAAAAGAGACATATTTTTAAACTTTTCATCATCTGTTTGCCGTAAGATAAAGTTCAAACTTTGATACAACGAAGAGTCCAAATTCTTCAACTCATCAAACGAATTTGTGTACTCATTGATACTAATGCTGTCACCAATTAAATTTTTGAAGTACTTACTACCCATATTGGCACATGTGTTAAGAAAAAATGAAGTAAAGGAAATATCTAATAACACGTTATCGTATAAGCATTTACCTATAATCATACCTAAAAACCTATTTATTTTCAAATATTCTTCATTGCTGCAAGCATACTTAACTTTCTCATGTGGATGTGCTTTCTCATGATACATCTTGAAAAAAAATTCAGGATTACAGTATAGCTTGTAATCCACCGCTTCCTTGAAAAATTGTAATCCTTTATTTTGGTCACGATTTTCTTTTGAGGGTATAAATGCAGATGATACTAAAGTGGTCAAGAGTTCTTTAGTTAATCCACCACCATCAATTCCTGCTTCTGTTTCTCCAAACTCATTAATAAATTGCACAGAAAATGGTCTTTTAAAATCTGTGCCTCTCAAAGCACCAAAGGACTTAAAAGCATCAAAAAGAATGTCATCTCTCGAAATGATACCTTCAACTTTGGTGGGAAACCATCCATAAATGTTGTTATTCTGTTTATCGTGCTCAATAAGTCCATGAAAAAATTCTGCTCTTTTCTCAAATGGAATCATATATGGCGCATATGTTAAGACATAATATAAATTAATAATTTTTTTGGGAATATTATTTTTGTTCACTATCGTCAGTGTGGAATTTTGTAGAAAGTCTCGAGATTCATCAGATTGTTCCAAGTTATTTTCGTATTCTAATAAATCTTGATGCAATTTATCAATCATTGGTATAGTGGACGAAATAGAATTAAACTCCAAATCATACTCCGATAAAATCCAAAAATCAGCATCAAACAACTTCAAGTTTAAGTCTTTCATATACAAGGTATGAAGTAAAACTAGCAATTTTTTGAATGCTTGTAAAAATACAACAGGTTTATAGTTTCCTGGTTTATTAATATCACGATATTTCAGCAATACACTGCATACTAGTTTCTTCAAAAATTTAATGAAATCAACCAATTCTTCCTTTGATATTATGACGGTTCTAAAAAAGTTTTCATCTGATGTTAATAATATAATATTCAGTAAATATTCTTGAAAAATTGCTAGTGAGTTCCACCAAGGTTTGTAATCATCTGATAAAATTAATAGAGCTAAATTTTCAACTACTGTTCCTTTATTTTGCATCAGGTTTAAAAAAATTGGCCAGGATAAAATTTTTTGATAGGCCTGTAAGATGAGAGGGTAGCTTTTTTCTTTGAGAATCCAATTCAAGTCAATACTTAATTTTAATGATCTTGCTCTGTCGCTGTCAATAAGGGAAACAAAATGTAGTAATGAAGAAATATAAGTAATCAAGGAATCTGTATTCAGATTGAAAAAGTTATCATTTGGTTGAAAAAGTAACTTGACCGTATCAAATACATTTACAGAAATTTGCAAACATGAACCTATTAATACCACCTCTTCATCTGCTTCTTTTATTCCCACCTTATTTAAGTTAGAGTTGATATCCGGTGTGGCTTCATCATTAGCAATCGTTATTCTATTTGATATTGAGTTCATTAGCAACTGTACCAGTAGTAGAGCCTTGTCGTATGTTTCTGTCCAATCATTCATTAGATCTGGATACACATAAAAAAGCTTTGAGATCTTAAAAATTAGGAAAATTTTTTCAACATCTGATAGTTCTTGAACTATATACATTTGTGCAACACTCTGATTAAAAATATTTTTCACAAACTGATTAAGTTCAGGCTCACAATTCATCGAAACTGATTGTTCTACAATATCAATTTTTGGATTAATGAAATATTTAAGCATGACCTTTAAGGAAAGTTTATCCGAAAACAGAAAGATATATTTCATCGAAAACAAGGCTCCACTAAAATAGGAGTTTATCAACAAAGTTGAGAATTCCGGGCAACAAGATTGATCAATGCGTATGAATTGATCTCTATGGAAAATATTATGTAGTAGAAACAATATTTCTTTGGACAAATTTGAAGATTCTTGATCAAGCTTTCTATTGAGTAATATGTAGGATGTCACTAGCACGCCCGAAAAAGACTGAAGTTCTGATGTTGAATAACAATTCAACTTTTTGAGTATCAAATGAATCTGGCCTATCGACAGTTGGTATGCTTGGACATGCACTAAATATGGAAAAAAGTACTTGAATTCTACGGCGGAGTTACCATCCCATGTTTCAGACAAATGTCTTCTCCACTGGAGTAAATTCAGATAGCTCCTGCAAGCTGATTGTAAGATGAGCGCAGATCTGTTATTGACCCTGATAGATTCTCTTTTTTGTCTCTCTAACTGAGCTGATTTCAAAAAAAGTGACTTGTTCTTTCCTGACAAGTTCCTATTTCCCAAATTGATATTTCTTCTGTTGGTTGCACCAGTAAAGTTAAAACTCATGTTTACCAACAACTAGTAAATTTTGCTGCTTGTAATTGCAGTTGGAACCAGCAATTGCCTGAATGCTTTTATTCAGAAAGAGACTTGAAGCATGCTGATTCCACGTTAGATGTGTGGCGCATGCCTCATGATAAGCCGAAACATTTTGTGGCGTAAGAGTCGCGTAGCAATTTTTTCCAAATCCACCTTTTTCAAAAATTCATGATTTCGTGTTTCAAGGCAATCAGGGCATGGAAGAAGTAGAAGCTGGAATTGGTACAGGCCTACGGAAACAACCATTGCAGCAGCAATTTTTTGGGGTGATCTTACACTAAATAGATGAATACTACAAAAAGGGAAAACAGTGAATCGTTGGAGATTGACATCTATGAACTGGAGAACAAACGTAGACGTCTAGCCTCTGATCAGGTTTCAAAAGAAGGGTTCATTATTCCTATTCATAATACTGAAGTTACCACAGAGACAATTCACAAGAAGCTTAATGGAGATGACGCCGATATGGAACCTTCATCTTTTGAAAAGGAGCTTATTACAATGACTCAAGCACAACATGTTAAAGAAGAAGAAACATTACGATCAAGTAGACAAATTTGGGCTAGACCACAATTGCTTGCTGACTTCAATCCACACACCTACGACATTAATTTTCAGCAATTAGACGCAGAAGAGTCGAGTATTATTGGACCTAGTGGAAGAGAAGAAGGATGTGTTAGATTTTTTGGTGTTACAGATGGGGGATATTCAGTTTTGTGTAACGTATTAGGATTCCGCCATTATTTTTATGTCCCAGCGCCAAGAGGTTTTCCAACAGAATATGAAGATTTCACTAAAGCTTTGAAATCACAATATTCGGGTATGATCGACGAAATCGAAATTGAATTAAAGGAAAGTATTTGGGAGTATCATGGTGATCAAAAAGTACCATTTTTGAAAGTTATTTTAACACACCCCAGACATGCGAGTAAAATTCGTACAGCTTTTGAAAGGGGAGAAATTCAATTTCGTGAACTCTTCAATCCGATGGGTACTGTTACATTTGATAACTTGCAGTATTTATTGAGAATGATGGTCGATTGTCAGATTACCGGTATGAGTTGGCTTTCATGTCCACATGGCAAATACGCAGTTATCAACAATAGTAAGAAACTTTCAACATGTCAATTAGAAGTTAGTATAAATTATCAGGATTTGTTGAGCCATAAACCTGAAGGAAAATATTTATCAATGGCGCCATTAAGAGTTTTATCGTTTGATATTGAGTGTGCAGGTAGGAAGGGTATTTTTCCTGAAGCCGAACTGGATAGTGTTATTCAAATTGCTAATGTTGTTTCTAAAGTTGGTGATGGCATTCCATTTGTTAGAAACGTTTTCACGGTTAAAAGTTGTTCGCCAATTGTGGGGTCTGAAGTTTACAGTTATGAAGAAGAGGCTGAGATGTTGATGAAATGGAGAGATTTTATTGTTGAGGCTGATCCGGATGTTATAATTGGCTATAATATAGTTAATTTTGATTTACCATACTTGATCAATAGAGCAAAGGCATTAAACTTGAATAATTTCCCATATTTTGGTAGATTATTGAATTCAAGGCAAGAAATCAAAGATTCAATTTTCAGCTCAAGAGCATATGGTACAAGAGAATCGAAAGTTATTAATACTGAGGGTAGAATGCAATTGGATTTATTACAATTCATTCAAAGGGAATTCAAGTTGAGGTCATATACACTGAATGCAGTATCATCACATTTTTTGGGTGAGCAAAAGGAGGATGTTCAACATTCCATTATCACCGATCTACAAAATGGAGATAGTGAAACGCGTAGGAGGTTGGCAGTTTACTGCTTGAAAGACGCATTTTTACCATTAAGATTAATGGAAAAATTAATGTGTTTAGTTAATTATACTGAAATGGCCAGAGTTACCGGTGTTCCATTTTCATTTCTATTATCAAGAGGGCAACAAATTAAAGTTATTTCACAGTTGTTTAGAAAATGCTTAGATTTAAACATTGTTATACCTAACATGAGGAGTGAAAATGTGAATGAAGAATATGAAGGAGCAACCGTTATTGAACCAGCTAGAGGGTATTATGACGTTCCGATTGCGACACTAGATTTTGCATCATTGTACCCATCAATTATGATGGCGCATAATCTATGTTATACTACATTATTAAATAAGAAGACAATTGAAAGATTAAACTTAAAAGAGGGTGATGATTATACGAAAACCCCGAATGGTGATTATTTTGTAAAGGATCATTTAAGAAAAGGTATTTTACCAACCATTTTGAAAGAATTGTTAGGTGCAAGAAAGCAAGCTAAGAAGGATTTGAAGAATGAGACGGACCCTTTTAAGAAACAAGTTTTGAATGGTAGGCAACTGGCTTTGAAAATCTCGGCAAATTCGGTGTATGGATTCACCGGTGCAACCATCGGAAAATTACCCTGCTTGGCCATCTCATCCAGTGTTACAGCGTTTGGTAGAGAGATGATTGAGGCTACGAAAAATGCAGTTCAAGAAAAGTACTGTATAAAGAATGGCTTCCCGTACAATTCACAAGTTATCTATGGTGATACGGATTCGGTCATGGTGAAGTTTGGGTTCAGTGATTTGGAAAAATGCATGAGTTATGGTGAGGAAGCTGCGGCATACGTTTCCAAGTTGTTCAAAGATCCGATTAAATTGGAGTTTGAGAAAGTTTATTTCCCATATTTGTTAATTAACAAGAAAAGGTATGCGGGTTTGTACTGGACGAATCCTCATAAGTTTGATAAGATGGATACCAAGGGTATAGAAACGGTTAGAAGAGATAATTGTAGGCTGGTTCAGAATGTGATTACTAGGGTTTTGGAGTTAATTTTAGAGGATAGAAATATCAGTGAAGCTGAAGATTTCGTTAAGAAGACGATTGCAAGTTTGCTACAGAACCGTGTTGATTTGTCACAATTGGTTATTTCAAAGCAATTGAGTAGACAAGATTATGCCAATAAGCAACCACATGTTGAGTTGGCCGAAAGAATGAGAAAAAGAGACGCAGGATCAGCTCCTAATGTTGGTGATAGAGTTGCGTATGTTATCATTAAAACAGCAGCAGGCGACAAAAATTACGAAAAATCTGAGGATCCTCTATATGTTTTGGACAATTCACTGCCAATTGATACCAAATATTATTTAGATAACCAATTGAGCAAACCGCTAACTCGAATTTTTGAACCTATTCTAGGAGAGAAAAGAACGAGGGAGCTACTACATGGCTCACATACCAGAATCGTTAGAGTGGGTGGGGCTAAGACAGGTATGTTGATGAAATTTGCAAAGAAGTCGAACACTTGTAAGGGGTGCAAGACTGCGATTCCAGAGAATGAGACTTTGTGTAAGAACTGCAAGAGTAGAAGCGGAGAAATTTACGGCGAAGCCATTGGAAAGATGAACCAACTTGAAGAAAACTTCAGCAAGCTATGGACTGAATGCCAGCGTTGTCAAGGCTCATTACACCAGGAGGTCTTGTGTGAAAACAAGGACTGTCCAATCTTCTACATGCGGAAGAAATGCCAGAAGGACATTGTTCGTCAAACGGATGAGCTGCAGAAATGGGACGGAAGCAATTGGTAAAAGGTTGGATATGAGACCAACGGCCTGGCTAGCCAAGTGGCTGGCCAAGTGGCTGATAGCGGTAAATAGCTCGGAAGCGGGCAGGAAAATAAATTGCGAAAATAAAAAGAAGAAAAAAAAAGATAGACGAATCCTCGCAGCCGGAGATGAAAGCATCGAAGCGTGGAACGGCAGCTTTGGCACGAGGCGGGCCGCAGACAGCGAATGGCAGCGCCGAGCACAGCAAAACGGGAAAACTGATCGGATGCAACGGCTGGAAAAACTTGCAAAAGGCCGTGGGGAACGGGGGTGCAAAGGGGTGCAGGACCAGGTCTGGCGGGTGGTTTGGTGTTTGGCGTTGGCTACTTATACCACGCTATTCCTGTTGCTGTCATATTGCTGTTTTCTTCGGCACGTCCCGTCTTGAAGTTGTCTTGGCCCGCTTCCTGCTGCTTCTCTGTCAAGCAGTTTCTTCCTCGGTTTCCCTTGAATACACACGTTATTTCCGATTTGTCGCTTTATACTTTACATCCATATTTTCTGCAACAACTTTTTTTAATACAACTTTTTAATTCAAATATCCCAGTGCTTCCAGTTTTACGTTGCAGCACTTTTATTTCTCAATACAAACTCTAGTAGAACAGTACCATCATGATCAGTTCCTACTTCCAGTCAAATTACGCATCCGGTAAAATAGCGCAAACTTATTTGCTCGCTTCAAGAGTCAAAGCAAAGTTGACACAAGAAGCAGTGAAAAATGATGTTGATCTGCACCGTTTAGTGTGTCAGGCAAACTTATTGGACAATTTGATTGAAAAACTAAACCATAATAACACAGTATATGAACACAACATTTCCAATAGCAATTATTCTTACGAGTCAATCAACTCAAATTCTTACCCCTTACTAAATGATGACAGCAGTGCTGTAGTCAGCCAGTATGAAGATTGCGAAGATTATGACGATGACGACGACGTGCAGAAGTCGACTTGTTCTGAAATTTACTACGCTTCAGACGAATCAGACTTTGAGTCAGATGATGATGACGATAATAGTTTGGAGTACTCTTACAATTCCGAAATCGATCCTAACGAGTTGTGCTGTATTGCGCTACAGAGATTAAACATTGAAAGCGGTGTCGTTGAAGAGGAGGAAAATGAAGACAGCATCTATCATACAGTTAAGCATACCACAATTTCATTTTCGGATTCCGATGAAGAAGATGAGTATAGTGAAGACATTGCCGAAAATGTGGGTGATCATAGTAGTAAAAACGCTTTGTTGAGAATTCATTCACAGCATTCTTCCCTAACTATAAATACCATTGAAACTTCAAATGATGCCGTCTCACAATCATCCGACGATTCAACTGACAGTAATGGTAATGAAGAAGATTTACCTTCCCTGTCAAAATGCTCTTCCTTTTCTTCAACGGATGATATGAATTCTCTCAACCACGAAATTTCTTCCATCGACTTTTTAAACTCTAAAAACATTTCAACCGACATTACAGAATTTTCAACTAACAACAACCATGATGTATTTGTTGTTTAAACTATTTCTGCTCACTCTAAATTGAACACAAATAAAGGTGGCTTTATTTCAACACTTTTTTTTCAATCAAACGAACACTAGTTGTTGTAGTGTTTTATGTTTCACATTTTATGTTTTATGTTTTTTCCCTTTTTATGATTTGACGAACCATTTCTCAATAATTTCTACTTTTTATTCTCAACCTTCTCTTTTTTATGCCATGACTTTTGGATTTGTCCTTCCCTATCTAATCTTAATAAACTAATTTAAAGCTGTTTTTCGAAACTGAACTATCGCGTAGCCTACCGGTAAAAGGTTAATAAATTTTAAAGCCGCATTTTCATTTTTAACCCTTTGCACAGGATTTCACATGTTTGGTAATCGTTGTATATTTTTGAAAAAAAATAATGTTACGATTATGGCCAACTACACTCGTCTTTTTGAAATAAATGAACTAACCTTCCATAGGCAAGAAACTCAGGTACAAAAAGTACCAAATCGGTAGCCGAAATCACAGAACATCGACCAAAGGTTTTCATCTTTTAAAAAGATTACGTAACAAATAAGTAACCGCTTAGATGCAGATGCGTGCTTATATAACATAAATATTTTATGAACAAAAGGTTGAAACCTTATTTTGAAAAACAGTTGCAGTACTAATTCTTGCTGTAAGCTCAACATTTTCACTTTTTAGCACTCTTTTAATCTTTTGGAATGTATCTAATGTAAAATCGCTTTGTAGTCAACTAAAACTTTTATTTGTTAAGATATCTAAATAATACTGTTGCGTATCCGAAAAAAAGGAAATGTATTTGACTGGATGGCCAAGTTGGTTAAGGCGTGCGACTGTTAATCGCAAGATCGTGAGTTCAACCCTCACTCTGGTCGTTTTTTTTCAAGCAACTGTGTAGCTCTTTTTTTCAAAAAAAAAAAAAACTCTTAAATAATAGCAGCAAAAATACATTATAAAAATACTCATACAAACACACCAAACTGGCAATAAAAAATAAAACAAAATAATATACTACATAAATCAATCAATCAAGCATATCGAAACAAAACTGCCTTTCTTTTAGTAACACTATCCTTACCATGCAATTCTAAAAGTTGTTTATTATTTGGGTCAGCCTTAAGTAACTCATCATGCTTTTCAGTCCAGAATCCCGATGCATTATGCATGACCAATTCACCGGTCTTCAAATAATGAATAATGGCTTGAATAAATGTACCCAACATACCACAAGAACAATCAAACCAGTAATTCAACCAAAGCATTGAAATTCCGGTTTGATCACTAATATCTTTGAACAACTCGTAAGGTGTACTTCTATCACCAAAATTTCTGAAACATTCACGAATATTGCTGGCCATTGTTTTCAAATCAATATTATCACGATGTTTCAATGGCTCTGGATCAATTTCAATTAGTTGCCTGAAGTCCATTAAGCCATCATCCGCCTTAACATCAACAAGTTCAACGGCATTGTCGTTACCATTATCCTTTCTCTTTTCAATAACTTTTTGAGTTTTCTTTTCATCATCATTTTCATTGTGGTTTTCTTTTTCACTGAAATTTTCCTTTTCGTTATTATCATTTCTTTTTTGGTTCTCTTCTTCAATTTTCTTTTGATCTTCGTTTTCCTTTCCCTTTTGACTCTTCTGTTTTTTTTCATTATCAGTATTATTGTCGTTTTCTTCGTTCGTTTTCCTTTCATTATTATTATTATCATTTTGGTTCTGGCTTTGAGTTATAACTTCAATTTGATTTTCACTTTTATTTTGATTTTTGATTTCAGTTTCATGTTCATAAATTGTAGCTTCTTGCAATTTTTTACCTTTATTTGCAGTTGATTCAGCCTCCAATTCTGATTCATTCAATGAGATATCATATTGTTTCATTTCGTCTTCAGTGGCATCAACAAACAAATTAGCACCATCATCATTGACAACATTAACAGATTCAACACCCTCGACGTTAACTGCATTCTGAATACCTTTATTGTGTGAATTATTTCCCCCCTTATTCTTTAAAGATGAGCTTTCAATATTGGCAGCCGAAGCAACAGCAACAGCAGCCGCAGCAGCCGCAGCTACTGCATCATTATCTTCATTATCAGCATCATCAGCCGTTTTTGACTGTTGAATAGAAACACTAGCTAATGCTTTCAAAGCGCCTTCAGTTGTCAACGTTGGATCGACAACTGTATCATTTTCATCTTTGGAAACTACTTGGGGATTTCCTGACTGGACTGGATTTTTAATTGATTTTGCTTTAGATTTTGTCCTGGCTTTTGCAGATTTATTTGTATCATCAGTTTTGATACGTTTCGAAGGCTTTTCCTCATCACCAAAAACATCAACCTTATAATCTTTACGATCGTTTCTCGAACTCATATTTTTCATTGCCTCGGGTTCAACACCTTTACTCTTGCATTCTTCAAAATAATTTATGTACTTAATCAAACCAAACTTGGCCGCAAATTTTCTATAACGATCTCTCCAAGACATTGCAGAATGCCTTGGATTTGACTTATGTAAATTTTGAAAGACAGCTTCAGGGATTTGCGAAATCTCTTGTTTTCTTTTACCTGCAATCACCATTTCACCATTTTTATATTGTAAAATATGTTTGCAAAGCAAGTAATCTTCATCAGGTGAATATTGAGACTTAATAAGTGAAGGTATTTCCTCGATTTCAGTACGTTTACCTGTCTGAGAATCAATTTCAGGTTGTCCGGTGTGAGGGTCAATTTTGAAGACAAACTTTAGATTTGGTGCAAGTACTTTACGATACCTATATCTGATTGAATTTCCAGTGTGTTCAGACAAAGGTTCTAACTGAGCGATTCTTGCAAAAAAAGTATGAGTTGATCTCAAGTGGGGATTTCTTCTAACTAAATCTAGAATGAAATCGTCTTCAGCTTTCGTAAACTTATTTGATTTTTTTCTTGGCTTGACCACATTGGATTTTTCAATTTGCTTTTTGTTCGAAGTAAGCTTAACATTTGAACTTGAGTTGGCCTCTATAAGTGTCGATGAATTTATTGGGAATTCACCAATATTTATTTTCAACGAACTTGTGTTTGATTTGTTAACCTCATAATTATTTGGATTTTGAAGCGTTTTTTTCACGTATGTATCAAAAATAAATTGATATAAATATTGAGCAGGTAATTCTTCGCTATAATTATCTTTCGCAGGTATCAGAATTAAAGCATTTGAATTTGTTTCAACGACCTCACCACCCATCGCATATATCATCATTTTGACGCTATCATTATTTTCCGAGTTGATTGGCAAATAAAAGAGCTTACCCTTTAACAAAGTAGGCGAAATAAGCACATCACTGTCCACAAGATTATTTACCACGGCATCCAAATTTTCATCAATGTTGCCGTTTGGATTGAAGTGTTCTTTAGTATTGATGTTTTTATTTTTAGATGCTTCATTGGCATCTTCAACTGAATTTTTTTTATTATCAGAATTTGCGATGGTTTCATTTTTTGTAAAATCAGCGGCTGCAGCGACAGCTGATTTGGCGATACTGTTGATCGTGATTTGTTCCAAATTTCTCAATTCATCATCGATATTAGTAGAATCCAAGATATTTGAATTTGAATTCAAACCTAAATTTAGGTTGTTGTCTGTATTAATACTTCCAATATTCTTATCATTTTTGCCGTCTAAAGATGCAATATCAGTATTCAGTTGACTCTGTAACTGCGATTGGATCTGATTTTGAAATTGTGTGTCAAGATTACCGTTATTTGCTGAATCATTGTTGTTATCATCGCTGCGTTTATTAGGATTTGTATCAGTACTGACAATATCAGTTTCAATGTTATCAGACTTGCCCGTATCGACCATAGTGCAGAAAAAAAAGCCAGAAAGTACACAAAATACACAAAAATATCTTTACTGCCTGGAGTGGCACAACAGAGTTTCCAGGGAAGGTGTTGATTTGGTGGTGTTGTGATGTTTGCAAAAACAAATCCCAATAAAATTTCAAACACCTCCCTTCTCCTCCCTCAGCGAGAAGCGAAAAACAAAAAAAAATTCAGTTTCAACATTGTTACGTAACAAACAGCCAAATTCAACCAAATGGCGTATCGGAAGTACGTTCCGCCTCTTTGACAACGACAATTTCTCTTGAAAGAAGACCTCTGAGTTCAGCGCTAATTTTAATGTTAAGTTTGTCGTTGGTGTTGACCGCGTGGTACCCAACACCGCTGTTGCTACGGTCAATCAACTCCACCATTTGCTTAAATTTCACAAACAACAACTCGGACCTCGTGAGTAAATCGTTAATGTCAAGTTTACCGCTCAAATCGTTGATGTACCGTAAAACCCCATCAAATCCTTTCAATGTTTGAATTATAATCTTACTATGCTTTTGTAGAATCGACAAAGTGAAAAACAGTATGAATTGAGATGAATAATAGTCCGTCCACATAACTTCCCATAAATCCATAGTTTCATAAAACGTAACCTCCCTTTTGAACCAAACCAAAAGCATCCTGAAAAAGAAAAATAAATTACTTGAATCACATTTCTCCAAATGAACATACAAATCAGGAAGCATGAATTGAACCAATTCAGTCAAGGTTAACATTTGTGTTTTCATGCCACTTAAATCTCTGACAAAATTCCTTTCCATTCTCTCCATAAACCGGCTGAATGCCCAAAACGTGATCGCTTCATCTTGGAAAACACAGTAAAGTGGGGAAAGTAAATCAGTCATGCCTTGAACATATCCTAAATTTGGATTGATTTCGTTATATGAAAATAATATGTCTCTTAGTATTAGTAAATTAGCATTGCTGACAAACTTATCATCATTTTCATCGCTATCACTATCATTAGTATCATCACTCGCCCCTCCATACATTTCGATATCTCGATCAGTTCTTCTAATATCCTTGTAAATTCTGCATTTCTGATCCTTCCAATACTCATCGTTCTTTTGTCTTTCAAAATCAGCTTTCCAGTTGTTTTTATACTCACAATAATTATTTTCCAAAGTTTTTCTGAGCTGCTTTCTTTCCAATGCAGAGGTATCCCATGGATAAACTCCCAATAAGAATAACCACGCTTCTGTCCTAATCTCCATTTCCAATCCTGAATGAAAAACATCATCAAGTACTTCCTCAATGGTATACTGTAATGAACCAGCAGAATCAAAATATGAATTCCATTTCTCTTTGTTTATTTTTTCCTTTCTTGTCGCCTTCGAAACTTCATAGGGCGTTAGTTCAACGAATCTATCGCCAAGTTCAGCACTGATCAACTCTTTGTAATAATCATTTCCAATAATCATCTTTCTATTTTTTTCAGCTTCTTCTTGAACACTTAATGCCCATTTAGCTAAATAAACGTTTGCACTATCAAAATCATCGGTGAGCCTTTTAACTTCTGCCCTATCAATAAAATTTTGAATAGATGCTGGAAGCATTTTATTTTCAATTGCCATATTAATTTTCTTCTTCGCAAAACCACTGATTGATGCTAAACCTGTTAAGACTGTCCACTTAGCAGTCGTGAGGGCTTGCCCAATTTCGGCATTCAAATCATATCCTTCTCCAAGTTTAGCTTTATTACCATCCAAAACATCGGGAACAAAATTCAGTGCGTCCTCTTGAGTGCAGTTGATTAAAAACATGCCCGGTTCAAGCGTACTTTCATTTAATGTAGCGTAATTTTTCAAACAACTTATGAATCTATCACCGCCCCAATATAGTGAATTACCACCGATATGGTTCTCTGCATATGGGTCAAAAGATTGATTCTTAATTTTTTGTTCACGTTTGGTACCAGGTGATTCATCATCATGAAAAAACATAACAGGAAGTCTATCACCTTCTTGTTTGGGATGTAAAATAATGGAACCTTGCCATAAATTTGTGGTTTTTGGTCTTACTTGAATTGTAAATAACTGATTAATAGTAACGCCAAATGCATATGAAGAAAGTGATGACAATCTTGGTCTATCAATAAATTTGTTAACTTTCGGTAAATTACTTGAGCCTTTAGTTGTCTCCTTTGAACTTATTGAATAAAAGTTCGTTTTTTCACCATCAAGACCGTATAAATCAAAAAAATCCAAAGACTCCTTATCATCACTTGATAAATCATTTTCAGGAATGTACGCAATAACTAACTCGTCATTTTTAGAATCAGGAAATGGCTTGACAATAGTTAAGTAACCGACAATATTGTTTTTCTTTGATGATGTCAAATGCAAATATACTTTTGATTTTGCATATAAAATTTGTCCTTTGCCAGGAGGAAACTTCGTAGGAAATCCCATTCTTGCCATTTTCAATGCTGGCCTCTAATACGCTTTTCTTGTTATCAAGTGCAAGGGCAGCGCCGTTCCATTTTAAAAGGATAGGAGCAGGAGAACAGGCCCAAGGCAAATGATGAGGGTATTTAAGGAGGCTCAATTTTCTCGGCGTGACACTCCATATGGTGAAATTACGAGATTGTACAGTACTACGACGTTCTTACTATACAAATTTATTCTAAAATGGTTGCGAGCTACACGTTCCCAGTCGGTCTGGCTAGATTGAAAAACGGAAAGCAGCTGCTGGTTTCTCTGGGTAGGCTGACATCGTTTCTTTCGGTGTAGAAGGATGGATTTCGACCTCTTACCGAAATCCCATTGGATTTCAATGTCATAATAATTTCATCGAAAGCCGATTTCCTTTTGTTGTTATCATCATTCCTGATGCTAGTATTCTCTTTTATGCTTATTGAAAGTTTCAGCATCATGTAATAATAGTCCTTGGCAATATATTTACCATTATTTGGCGTTGCCTTTTTGAATTGAAAACGTTTGACCTTGATAAATTTTTCACCTTTAAATATATCCAAACTAAGAGTTGGTCCCTCCATACCTACTATACTCGCATCCTTTTCATTTGCTGCTGTTGAAAAATAAGTTACTTCTACCGGCTTGTCAGAGAAATTCGATGTACATTCTACTGAAATTTTGATATTTTCAACATCATAAAAAAGACCGTCTATTTCAAAGTAGGATGGTTCATCGCTAAAGTAAAGATACATCAATATACTGTTGAAGTTTCTTCTATAACATGCCATGGGGTAATTTTCGTCCTCTGTTTTCAAGTATTTTTCATTAATATAAAATTTACCATCTAATGACGCCATAAATTTCAAATTGATTCGTTCGTTGAATTTGCTATACAATTTGATCTGATCGAAGTAAGAAAGGGGCGCAAGATCAAGGAGATGTAGCTGTGCATATTCTTTATTTACTTGCTTTGGAAGAGCTTCTGGATAAGAGTATTTGGTGTCAATTGTAGTCTCAGTATTTGGCGGAATAGCCTCCTGATTAGCTGTATTTGTAAATGGTGGGGGATGCAAACTAGTGTACTGAGTATTACTATCAATAATAGGTAACTGAATAGAGTGCTGTGTCTGGCTTGTTGCTGGCTGTGGTTGCTGTGTTTGATGCGGCTGTAAGAAACGAGCGTTTGTATATGAAATAATATTATTACTAGTGGTATTGTCAAATAGAGTTTGGCTTGAAGTCACGTTGGCGGGTACGGTTCTATTTATATGATTCGGGTTATTTGAGCTAATCGGATTTTTTTTCGTCTCAGGATTCAGATATGAATACACATGCCCGCTAATATTCTTATTCATGTTCATGTTCAGGTTCATACTCATATTCATATTCACATTCGCATTGGTATTTGTGTTCATATTTACACCCATATTTCCATTTGCTATTGATTTGGTATTATGCACTGATGAATCGAAGGGCACATTTTGCTGAATTGGCAAAGAGTGGGGTAATGGTCTGGAAACATTGTCTATTAGCGTGTTAGATAAGTTTGATACGTACTTGTTATCACCAGCGTTAGCTAAAACTTCGAAATGATTATTGTTATGAAGGTTGTATCCGTATCGGTGAGTAAAATCACTATGATGCGCACAATCATCAGTGCCTTTGTAGGTAACCTCTTGTTCCCGGGTATATATTTTAGGTTTCATTTGATTTGAAAAATGTGCTGGTTCTTCAATAACCAAAGGCCTTTTTTTTTCAGCGTCCAATTCTGAAATAATACTGTGTTTTAATTGAGTATACCTATCAAAACTGTAAACCTTTCCAACAGTAAAGCATGATAAATTCAGTCCGGGCAGGAAAAGAGAGTCAAACTCCCGACTCAGCTCCGCATGTTGCTGCTCGGCCATGCTATCCAGCATTCTTCATGCAGTAGCTGCTGTGTTGCCGCATAAGAATTGCATTAAATCAACATTGGCATCAACCAAACCGATGCAGATTGAGCGTGCAAATTGATACGCTGGTGGTGCGAAGTTTTAACCACTATGACAATACACGGCAAAGCTATCATACATTGGGCTTCTTTCAGGTTCCTGGAACTGACGGTCTATCCGATCTGCTGGGAAGATCACTCACCTACGGTTTTTCATACTAAAAATATCGACGCTTACTCGTTCCCAACAGTGATGTACCCACTTGATCGATGAGTCCAGCAACACTTACACCCCGTAGTTCATTTAAATCATAACCGTTACCTTACCTTCAAATTAGTGTTCATTTTAAGGATTTCAGACCTCTACTTTTTTTTTCATTCCGACTGGTAAACATTTATTCACTGGATAATCTGCCGACGCCCATGAACAACGCTATACTGGCTGAATTTTGCCCAGTAAAGCAAAAAACACACGGAGTGGTGCCTATGATTCAAAACCATTAATAAAGCTTGCTTATATCATGTAGTAAATATTGCCATTTAAGTGGAAGATTTAGTTCAGAACAAAAAAAGTTATATGCTGAACAAGAAAGTGAGTAAGGAGAGTAGTGGAAAAAAAAAATTACGAAAAAAAGACGAAAAGTTAGCAAATGAAAGCAGCGATAATCATATTTCAATATCAGGAGGTGAAGAAGAAACGTTACTACCGTATATGGGCGTAGAGATAAAGAATAAACCTTGTGCAACCTAGAAAAAAGTAGCCCAAAAACATGCAGGTGGCATCAATGACTATTTGGTGTTTGATGATAATCGCGAAACATGTTTTGGCGTTTTCCATGCTTTTTTTCGTCTTCTTGCTCTCACTCGTTTACTAAGTAGATATGACAGTATCAGCGGATGAACACAATCGATTATTTGGGTCTTTGAACGAAAATCAAACGAAAGCCCTTACTGCAAACAATGATTCGGTTTTACAAATTATTGCGGGCCCCGGCACGGGGAAAACAAAATTGTTAGTTTCAAGAGTTGCATACCTACTGCTTCATCATCGACTCCCCACTTCTGGAGTAATAGTTACAACATTTACAAAGAAGGCGGCAAATGAAATGAAGGAGCGTTTAGGTCGGTTGTTGGAGAATTATGGTGACTTAAATCTTGATAAATTACAAATTGGTACTTTTCATTCGATATGTTTTGGATACTTGAAATATTATGGGAAAATAGTTGGACTTAAAAAATTCACCATTGCAGATGATAAAGACCAGAAAGATTTGCTCGTTAAAGCTGTTACCATGTTGGGCTTAGACCATATAAAGTCGGATAAGTCATCAATAAAACAAGTTCAGAATTATATTTCATTGCAAAAATCACTAGGTTTTCATCCGGATGATGTAAAAGTTGTTGACCCATCAGATAAAATTGAAAGTCAAAACTTCCAAGTTTATTCTAAGTACCAAGACCTATTAAAACTGAATTCAATGATTGATTTTGATGATATTCTTGTTTATACTGATAAGTTGCTTACAGTAAGGCCCGAGTGTGCATTTCATATCAAACATATTTTGGTTGATGAGTTTCAAGATACTAATACGATCCAGTTGAAATTGATTTTTAAATTTTCAAATCATTGTAATAATAATATTACGATTGTTGGAGACGCAGATCAAAGTATTTATGGATTCAGAAATGCCACATATGAAAATTTCAAGACGATTGAAAAGTTTGCTCATGATAATAAGAAAAAATTGGTCAAGATTACCCTTGACCAAAACTATAGATCAACTGATTCGATCTTGAGACTTTCTGAGTGTTTAATGAGAAACCAAGAAGGAAGAGATGATAAAGTATTGGTTTCTAATAATAAGATTGGTTATCCAGTTTATTTTATAAACCATGATATACCCTCAGATGAACCAATTTTTATCGCTGAAAAAATTTTGAGTCTTTTGAAACAAGATGAAAATGATTATAAGTACAGAGATTTTGCAATTATTGTTAGATTATCAAGGACTTTTTTGTCTCTAGAAAAAGAGTTAACAAGAAAGGGTATACCTTATAAAATTGTGAAAGGTCATTCATTTTGGGAGTTAAAGGAAGTTTCAATGACAATAGATTGTCTTCGAACCATTGCATCAAACGATTGGTTAGCTTATAAACGTGTTATTGATTGGTTTGCCTCTGGATGTGGGCACAAACTTATTGAGAAAATTGAAACTGCAATTTTCAACGTCGATTTAAGTACAAGTGGAAATAGCGTCGAATCTATAGTCAAGCAATTCGCAGATGGTACTTTATCGGGCGCAAACTCTAAGGCAAAAAACTCTTTGGACAAACTCTTGTCTCTAATTGAACAATGCAGATTTAAGCTAACTGCTTGTGACATATCTGAATTTTTTAATTTTGTGGTCGAACAGTTCAGTATAGTTGAAAATTCTCTTAGAAAAAAATCGAGTAAAAAAGATGAAGAGGAAGTCAAATATGATATTATTGAAAACATATCAGAACTTCGTAATCAACTCGAACATTATAGACCAGAGGAAGATGAGTTACTTAGAAAAGCTCAAGAAGAAATTTTTAAAGCTCAAGATGTTGTAAAACACGAAATTGAAACTAAATTTGCAACAAATGACAGTAATTCTAAATTGAAATTTTTGTCTACATTTCTTGAGCATATATATTTAGCAGAGAGCATAGCTTCAGATGATAATAAAACAGGAGAAGAAAAATCTGCTTTGGGAAAAGTTACGATGACCACAATACATGGATCCAAAGGATTAGAATGGCCCGTCGTTTTCATTCCTTCGTTGGTGAACAGTATCATACCCTCACGATTTGCACTTTCAGAAGTTAACCCAGAAAAGAAGCAGTCGTTAATAAATGAAGAAAGGAGATGTTTTTACGTTGCATTGACAAGAAGCAAAGACCAGCTGTTTTTAAGCACGTACCATTCTTTCGAAAATTCATATCAACCTACGTCTCCATCATGCTTTATTGACGAGATACCCAATGACTGTTATCATGATATACGTCCACGAATGGGTAATGCACTTCTAATGAGTAAATCAATTTCTCTTAGCTCGTACAAAAGTCAAATGAAGTTTGCTAAGTCCACGATAAGCCAAGCAGTTCAAAGGTCTCCTCCACTTTATAAGCCCAAAAATTCTTTCAAAATAGTAGGTAAAAACGGAGCTACATATAACCCTGTTACTGGAGCAGTGAAAAACGCCGAAAGTCCAATCAAGAGGAGGAAACGGTTAGGAATGGGAAGACCCCTAAAACAATTGCTCCCAGCGAAGAAACTGTACAAATGAAATAATAGATGAAAATAAGGCTGTGGTTTTTCATAAATTTTTTTTAATTTTTTTTTGTAATTTTCACATTAAAAATTTGCTTCATGATTTTTCAATAGAATCTCTTAATTGTATTTTATAATTAGAATATCATCAGGGTCGTTTTTATAGAACCAACACGAAATGGCTACTCTAATTCCGCCTCCATCAAAAAGACAGAAGAAATATGCACAACAACCTCGCGAGGTTGATATTATACCTACCGATTTGCCGAATGTGTTGATTAAATTTCAAGCTTCAGATACAGGTGAGTCTACTGGTGGGTCAATTCGGGTTCCTGGTGCAATAACTGAAGTTCAACTTGAAGAATTACTCAATGAATTGAATGGCACATCTGATGATCCGGTTCCGTACACATTTTCTCTTGAAGTTGATAATGACCTAGTTGATATTAAGAATAACATTTATACGTCAGTACTTAAGCCTGGATTGAAAACGACGGAGGATTTCATGACACTTGTGTATACACCAAGGGCAATTTTTAAAGTGAAACCTGTTACTAGAGCCTCAGCTACAATCACAGGGCATGGATCTACAATTCTAGCAGCCCAATTTGCACCCAACACAAGTGATAAATTAGTTACCGGAGCTGGTGACTCAACTGCAAGAATATGGGATTGTAATACACAAACTATTCAGAAAACATTAAATGGTCATAGTAACTGGGTTCTATGTGCTCAGTGGTCACCAAGAGGTGATGTAATTGCAACTGGATCGATGGATTCAACAATTCGTTTGTGGGATTCAAAAACTGGTGATTGTCTAGGCACGCTAACGGGTCACACTAAATGGATCAGCTATTTATCTTGGGAACCTATTCACATGGTTGAACCAGGTAATGCGCCAAGATTAGTTTCTGGATCTAAGGATGGATCAATCAAAATTTGGGACACAGGTTCAGTGCGTTGTCTAATGACAATGTCTGGACATGCTAATTCAGTTTCATGTGTTAAATGGGGCGGACTAGGCTTGATTTACTCTGCGTCTCATGATAAAACTATCAGAGTTTGGGATGCAAAAGAAGGTAAATGTTTGCAAGTTCTGAAAGCTCATGCACACTGGGTTAACCATTTAGCACTATCAACAGATTATGCTTTGAGAATTGGACCGTTTGACTATAAAGCTGAGAAACCAAAAGATGAAAATGAAGAACGGGAAAAGGCCAAGAAAAATTTTGAAAAAGTTGCTAAAATTGGAGGGAAATTAGTTGAGAGATTGGTGACTGCAAGCGATGATTTCACGATGTTTTTATGGGAACCATCTAAATCCAATAAACCAGTTTGTAGGATGACGGGACATCAAAAACTAGTCAATCATGTTTCGTTTTCACCTGATGGTAGATACGTTGCATCTGCATCATTTGATAATTCAATTAAGCTATGGGATGGAAGAGATGGAAAGTTTATTGCAACTTTCCGTGGACATGTTGCCCCTGTGTATCAAACATCATGGTCTTCAGATTGTAGGTTGCTAGTAAGTTGTTCTAAAGATACCACACTAAAAGTGTGGGATGTTAAAACAAGGAAGTTGATGTCTGATTTGCCGGGACACCAGGATGAAATTTACACAGTTGATTGGAGTGTCGATGGTAAAAGAGTGGCAAGCGGTGGTAAGGATAAGTCCGTACGTATATGGACACACTAAAACTTTTAAGCTTAGTCAACACTTTTTATGCTAGCGTGTAGTAAGTAGTAATACGAAAAACAATTTACAAGGGCGCGTCATGCTTTTTGCCCATCCCAATTCATGCTTCTAATTGCCAGGGTCTTTCATCTTTCAACAAACTGATCAAACCGATATTAGGGATATAAGAATGAGCACGGGGAACTTGAATAAACCTAAAGTGTCGCTAGTAGTAGCTGCATTGTTACCTGACCTTGGTATTGGTCACAAGGGGCAATTGCCATGGGGTCTTAGGCGAGAAATGAAATACTTTAAAGACTTGACGACCAATACGCTTAATCCAAATAAGAGAAATGCAGTCATCATGGGCCGCAAAACATATTACTCAATTCCACCTAAATTCAGACCATTGAAGGGTAGGTTGAATATTGTGCTTTCCAGGAACATCGAAAGATTAAAAGGTGAAATGAAGGAAGAGTTAGCAAAAAATGCTCATAATTTACGTTTGTCTGGTTCCTTACCACAGACTTTGAAGAGTTTAGAGGAGGCTAATCAAATTGAGGAAGTTTTCATTATCGGTGGTGCAGAAGTGTACGATCAATTAATGACTAACCACCGTGATTTAATTGAAGCTATTTACCTTACTGAACTTTCTCACGCTAAGGAATTCGAGATGGATTCGTATTTTAATCTGGATAAAAATGTTTGGAAGAAAAACGAAGGTGGTAAGTTGGCTGAATATTTGAAGTCAAAAGGGCTGCCCCAAGAATTGCCCCTCAAAGGGAACGAAGAGAACGGATTCGCATTCGATTTCACACTTTGGGAGAAGAAGTAATTAATTAGCAAAATAATTTGCAATAATCTATATAAATATTAACGTATGTAACTGGTAAGGACAAAATTATAAAAACTGTGCCCAAAGATAGACCAGTCCAAAATTGAATCACGTGTCTCAAGAAAGGGCTAGACTTGGCAAACCCGCACACCGGACGCGGTTTTGCCTGCGGGCGGGAAACGCCAGTCACGCGCTTTTCTTGCTAGGTTCCGACCCGCACCGCCACGGTCTGCTCTGTGGGTGTGTGGGAGGGAGAGAGTCTCTCCGTGAGTGCGCACTGCGTTTGGTGATGGAAAAGTGAATTTTTCGTTGCTTGTTACGGGATACCTCTAGAAGGCTTTGAAAGACAGATATAATAGATAACTAAACATGGCTGAATCTCACAGATGTAAGTAAACGACAAAAATTTCATTAACGGGGACTAGATTCAACATGAAAGTCGGAATGCAACACCCCAAAATAAGATGAGTTGACAACTGGTGATTTGAAAAAGAACATAAAAAGATTTAAACCGAAATGAATCTGAAAAGAGTGTTGTTAACTCTCAATTGTGTTTAATGACACACTATAGTGGGTTCAAAAGGATTACCATATATTATTCTAAAGACAAGTTGGATAGTCTTGCATAATTTAATAAACTTTTGAAGTTATGAGTGACACTATAGTTATGAAAACACATTCCTGTGTGAACTCCATGTGTCTCAGACGATTTATCGATAGTTTCAATAGCGGTGTTGCAGTTTCATTGCAAGTTGATCTTTTTTCGAACTTGACGAGCATGCTTGAGTGATCTATCGCAATCACTTACTACATTTGTTCATTACATCAGTCCCTTCAAGAATTTAACACATCCAGCTTTTACAAGATACTAACATTTTTTTAATTTTTATCACAGTGTACGTCAAGGGTAAGCACGTCTCATACCAAAGATCCAAGAATGTTACCAACCCAAACACTTCTTTAATCAAGATTGAAGGTGTTGCAGGTAAGGACGAAGCAAAGTTCTACTTAGGTAAGAGAATTGCATACGTTTACAAGGCTTCTAAGGAAGTCAGAGGTTCCAAAATCAGATGTATCTGGGGTAAGGTTACCAGAGCCCACGGTACCAATGGTTTAGTAAGAGCTCAATTCAAACACAACTTACCACCAAAGACTTTCGGTGCTTCTGTTAGAATCATGCTTTACCCATCTAACATTTAAGTATGTTCTCACCTCTCTCTTCACAAATAAATATCTCTTCTATAAATAAATTACATAAATAATAAAATTTATAAGTCTAATGTGATATATAACTATCTATCAGATAATCAACTGTAACTTTGCTTAACTTCTTTTATAATTGCGCTAACCTGGATGCCTCAGTTTTCATGCCACAGAGAAACTAATTCAAGGTTGCACCGCAACTCATTGCAAAGATTAATAGGTAACAAAAAAATAAAACGCGTCGGTCGACGCAAGTACTGACACGCACCCAGAAAGACAGATTTGTGCTTCAAAGAGGGGAATCTCTCCCGCTCTCATTTTCAATTTACTTTAACGTGATGATGTTATGGGACGGAAGTACAGGTTACTCAAGTCCTTTCATTAGCAGAGACTGGCCATCCTTTAAACAACACAACACAGCCAACATGATTCCTTGGGAGGGTTTAATTCCATATGGTCTGATTTTAAGTGTATGTATCTTCTCCATTATTACCATCACTGTTATACCACAGGATAAAGGAAAATATATTAAGCAGAATTATTGCGGTTAGGTCGAATGATTTTTAACTGCACATCCACACTGACTGCATGAAGTTTCTTTGATTGTATTCATTATTATCAGATTTTGCGATACCTTCTAATTTTGCGTCTTGCAATTAGCGGAGATGAAGCAGCTTTTTTGTTTCCTTTAAATGTGAAATTCACATTAAGCCATTTTGTATATACTAACATTAATTTATTATGATTCTAATAGTTTTTTGCACTTGCTGGTGGTGGTATGAATGCAATTACAATTGCTTCATTAACACGTAATGCACAAGGTCCAAATCATGAATCTAAATATTCTGTACCAACAGAGGAAAAAGATTGGGTTAGACCAAGAACAAAGACTGATCAATGGGATAAATATTTAGCAGTTCGTGACCTGAGATTAACTGGTAATTTCAGGGGTCAAAAGGCTGAACCTGAAGCTGAAGAAGCATTTGAAACAAACTCGGTCGTCTTTGCCTCTAACACTTTAAAACCTTGGGTTTTAAGAAAACATATTATTATGAAGAACTCACCATCAAAATGGATGAAGAAGTACCACTCAGAAAGAGAACAACAATGGGAAGCTGTGAAGGAGAATTACTTAAGAAGTATGCAAAAATAGTTTTGTGGCTATTTTTTTCTATTTATTTATTTATGATTATTTATTCCTCTCTATAAATCTTTTATCAATTTGATTACACTCCTTATTATTCTTACCCTTTTTTATTCTACAATTAATATATTCTCATATTGCCGATTCTCATTTGAATGACCGTTTACTCAATCAGTTGGTTAACTTCAGCTGTAAAACCGAAAAAGTTTTTGATTTGACTATTGCCGAAAGTGGCTTTCTTCATGGTTCACCAAATGATCAATTCCTTTTGCGAAGGCATCAGGTTGGGTATCCTGGTTGCTTTATTCAGCTGACTCTTTGAAATTTTCAAAACAAGTAATATAACAATTAGCGTAATTATCAATAGTAAGTTTCCTGAATTTTTACTCACAAGCCAAAGCCAAACTTTTTAAAGTATAAATCCCAGGCACCTGGCTAAATCATTACTAAAAGCTCACCCAAAACACAATGGTAGGCAACATCGGAAAAAATTCTGAACTCAAAGTTGAGCTATCAATTTCATCACCTAAATCAGTATACTTTCTTTTTTTCCTTCTGAGGCGGCAAGCGTAGCGGTGATTTCATCTATATCTTTTTGTTGCAGAATAAAAGAGCCATAATAATGGGGTTGAGATACGGTTCAGCTTTTCTAAATCATTTGAAGAAATATCTCTTGAAAGCACCAAGATTTGTACAGCTCCGACTTTAACTGCATCTTGGATTGCTTTGTAAATTTACGAAAATTTGAATTTCTACACAAATAGTTTCATTTGAACATGTTTTGGTTCAAAACCCGAAATAATCAAGTCAAAAGCTTAATTTTTGAGATATTCAGTTTGCTTACAGTGGTGTAAATAATCAGAGCTCCTTTATTTGTATTCGTTTGATTTCATTTTCTTTTGAGTGTCTGGAAACAAACGATTAAGTTGTTATTAAAGTTTCAATTTCAGTACAGTTAATGCCGTATCTGAATATTTTTAAGGTCTCGTACGATAGATGTAGCTCAACTTATATGGCAAAAACCTGCAGAGAAAATTACCAAAAAAGCTGTGTTTTGTGTCAACAAGCTCTAGCTTCTGTGGACTTTCAAATTAGAAGATTATGGAATTTAAAAGGTTACCTTTTCAGGTTTACTTGATACGTAATGTCCGCCTTTGTATCGTATAAAAAATGGATGAGATTCATTTTTGATCCTTTTGAAATCAAAATTTACAGAAAGGATTTTCTAATTTGATTACAGAAAATATATTTGAACTAAATGACCTCGGGAAAAAAGCAAATAATAGTTGAAGGGTCTTTCATTTTTGTTTAAATTAAAATTTGCCTGAATTATCCCGTGGAAATACTCAGGCATTTTCTTAAAAACTTATCTTACATTTTGATCATCAACACAAAGTCAGTTTAATGCAAATAAATTACACTAATTTATTTATTTATAAAAAATCCCAAGAAGTTTTAGAGAAAAAAAAATACAAATAATAAGAAAAAATTAAAATGAAATTGAAGAATAGAAAAGTAAATACTAAATACGCATACTCCGACGTTTGAAAAAATCCATAACTTTTCTTGCAGTCGATGTTTCTTTATCGTTAGTACCAGATTTATCGTGAAAATTTACGCCTGACACTCTACGTTCAGTTTTCACATTAGACGGTTCCAATGGTTTTCTATTTGCCTTTGGTTTGGAATAGGCACTAGAAGTTTGATTTATGCTGTTTGGTGATACCTTCCTTTGCTTCTGTGAAATTCCTGTAGTTCTCGTCGGCTTTACATCTCTAGTGAAATCTCTAGTTACTTCCTTAGTCACGTCCTTAGCTACTTCTTTTTTTTGCAAGCTTTGCACAAATGATGCAGACAGTTTATTTCTTAAACTCGGTGATTTGGATGTGGTAACTGTAGTGGTATCAATACTATCTTTGTCATTAACTTCTGGAATAATACTATGATTATTGATGAAATAACTATTTGATGTTGTAGGTTCAGGTATACTTTGATAAAACGTAAGTAAGCTGAAACGTTTAGCTTTTGCAGCAGAAACAGAAGCATTGTAAGTTGTATTTGTTTTAATGGGCACTGTTTCTCTTGTTTGTTGAAATGTACTCTCATTTTTCTTTGAATCCAAAAGATTCTCTTTTTCTGAATCCTTAATATCAGATGCAAATTCATCAACGCTTGCTTTGCTTACTGAATCAGGTTCATTAGTTTCCGGTAGCGAGTTGAAAGCCGCATTGGTTTGTAGAACTGGTGTATTCGCTGCGCTTGTTGCTGTTGCACCTTTAGAATACATTGATAATGTATCGAACGCATTCGTTAACAAATCTATAGCATATGAATTTTTTTGTATCTGTCTCTCCCTTTCCTTTTTTTCATCGGCTTCCTCCACTTGAATAGGCTGAGTTGGCTTCATATTATTGTTTTCTATTTCAACCGGTGATAATCCTTTAATAGATGTCGAAATTAACGATTCAGAAGTAGTGGAGAATGAGCTTGTAGTTCCAATCTTTGGATGTCCACCTACTTTCAATGAACTTTCTGAATAATTTGTATTTGCTATAAATGATAAATCAGTTGGACTAAAACCATTTGACTTGTATGATGGATGATATGATGTAGGACGGGGTTTATTTGCCCTTGATGACGGTAGCTTCATAGTGCTATTGCTTGTACTTGTTGATGAATTGACTGATTTCTTGAAAACAGGTATTGGAGGTGGCAACATTTTATTATGTTCAGGACTTTCTTTAATTGTTTCAAAATTCTTAGCATCAGACAAAATTGGTGCAAATGAAATTGGACGTGGATTTGAATTTCTAACCGGTGTTGTCGTCAATGCATCACTTGAACTACTACTATAACGCCTCTTGATTTCAACATCTGCATCAACAACTGCTTGCAATGCTATACTTGCAGTAGAACCGGATCTTGAATGTCTTGACACTGAGGTCAATCCATTTGCTGATGTTGAAGCATTTGATGCAGTTAGATTGTTCGATGAATTATTATTATTGGCCGCTATATTATTGTTCGACATGGACAAATAAGCTGATTGCCTTATTGGTGACGCAACTGGAGAAGTTTCAGCTGAAGGAATTGCGGTGGTACGTGAAGTTTGAGGAGCGGCAGGGTCCGAATATAGAGAAGCATGAACATTTTGTGTGCTTAAAGATCTGACGTTTTGTTTATTTAAGATCAAAGTTGCAGGCGTTGGATTTTCCATTAGTGACATTCTTCTGTTTATTTTATCTTGTTGAGTTAAAATTTTGGAAGATCTGTAGTTCCTATCCCATTCGATTGGAGTTACCGATAAGAAAGGCGCATGTGGCGACAACCATTGATGAGATCTTATTTCCTTCAAAGTAATTCTCTTATTTGGATTTGAAACTAAAATTCTTCTTAGTAAATCTCTTGGGGTTGGCTGAATATATTCAGGGAATGTTAAAGGAGTGTTTGTAATATAATGATATAATCTTGCAATATTACTACCGTCCGGGTTTTCAGGATCATCATCAAATGGCAAATATCCTGCTAACATCGCATAAAGAATAACACCGCATGACCAAATATCAACTTTCTTACCCTCATAAGGTTCACTGCTAACAACCAACTCAGGTGCCGCATAACATGGAGAACCACAACTTGTTCTCATTAGGTCATTGTTTGTGTTATTGAATGAATTAACAAAGCCGAAATCTGTAATTATAATATTTTTATGTTTATCAAGTAATAAATTTTCAAGCTTTAAATCCCTGTGAACTATACCTTTAGAATGCATATAGTCGACTCCTGATACTAACTGTGAAAATAACCTACAGGCCAATGATTCTTTAAGGTATCTGTGATCTAAGATATAGTCAAATAGTTCACCACCTGATGCATATTCCAAAACAATACCGATGTATTTATCATTCTGTAAAACTTCGACTAATCTAACAATGTTTGGATGTCTTAATTTTTTTAAAGCAGTGATTTCACGATATATTTTACCTTCCTTTTCGGAGCCCGTTGGAATTGAATCTCTTTTAATCAACTTTATTGCAGCTTGCGAGGGGTTTTTGCCGTCTTTTCTCCAACCTAATTTAACTTTACCAAATTCCCCTTCACCAAGTGTTGAGCCTAAAACGTAGTTACCAAATCTGACTTCTCTTGGAATTCTACGCTTACCTGATACCTCCATGGATCTTCTATGACTTGATTTAGAAAAGTCTGTGTTTTGATGCTGTTGATGGTGTTTTGAGGGATATTGTTGTTGTTGTTCTGTGTAATGAATATTTTCAGTCATTATAGGATATGTTATATATTTTTTTCGCTTCTTGTAGGCTTGAAATAATAGCAACTGTTTAAAACAACAATAGAAAGAAACGTCTTGTTAGCTGGTAAAGGAACAAAATAAAAGAAATGTTTGAATATATGATATATCAATAATTTTTTCAAAAGTGACTGATCTGTTTATTGTGTCTTAATTTTTTTTTTGAATGTGACGTTTCAATGTTTTGGTATATAAACACTGATCAGATATATGTACAATATATATTAGTGTATATAAAGGTTATAAACTGAAATGAGAATTAAGTGAAATAAATGAAGGTATTCACGTTTTTCTAAATAAAGGTCAAACAGACTTGTCAAATGGAATGAATATGGGCTGAACGTGTGCTGGGTCTAGTTTTGGAGTAGAACCGTTTTTGGCGTCTTTCACCCTGTCCGGTATTTTCTCCGTCTTGTGCTTCTTGCTTGCAGAGACTGTCCAGACAGACGGCCCAGCAATAGGCCTGTTCCACAAGCACAACAACAACAACACATCACCGGCCCGAGCCAAACAGCGCACCGCTCGCGCTGTTTACGCTTTTCCCCTTCCGGCAACACTTTTCTGCCTTTACGAGATGTGCAAACACTAGATACATGGCACCATGGCGCCACTGACGCGTCGTCGTTGGGCTATCTGTTGGTGAAGGGCCCGTTGAAGGCCTGCAGCAGACGGTCCACCTTCAGCTGGCCAAGGCCCTCCACCCCATGCAGCCCATCGGCTTCAGATTCGACAATCCGACGGACACTTCCACACTGGATGAGAAGAGACTTGGCATCGCTCTGGCTGACGCTACGTACGCTGGAGATGGTGTTCAACACTCGCTCAAGGTATTTGCCATCGTTTGCAAGCACATCTTCGTCTTTGCTTTTGGTTCCCTCGATGATCTTCTTACTGGCCTTTTTTTCCACGGCTTTCAAGTTCTGTAGGTACGTAGCACACTGTTCATTCGACCATCCCAAAATTAGGGTAAGCTTATTGAACAAACATAGTTTGTTTAGTTCTCGCACCGTGTCTTGAAAGTCATCAACATCCACATAAAGTAATAGAACCCTTACAGTATCCTCGTGGTTATACGTGATTTTCTTCAATTTGTTGTAAACATATTCAGGATGTAGCTTATGGTACCGTAATGACAAGAACAGTGCGACACATTTCGAATTGATCACGTAATCCACGTCTTTAATCTTACTGTTGATTTGGTAAAATGTCAAGTACTCAAGTAGTGGATTGCCAGTTTGAGATCTCGATACTTGAATTTGGTTGAAGGTTTGAAATTGTGTTGGTCCCGCGTCTTGAACCGGCACTCTTAATCTCAAGCTTTCGTGTGAAATTGTCCTGTCTACATAGTTGCCAGTAATATCAATTTTGGCGGTTTCGCTGGATGTACTAGAAACCGGTATTAAAGGTTTCTCAACTCGTGGCGGCAATGAGCGTTGCTCCACCTTTTTAGAAGGTCTGACAATTTCTGGAGGTTGGATTTGCTGAGGCAACTTTTGTCTCTTGTTTTCATGTGTTGTACTATCACTAGTTGGCCCGTTCACACCTGAAGCTTCCTTTCTCATTCTGGCCACTGCCGCAAGCACATTTGCAAAAGAAGTTGTATCCACCCTTTTATCACCACCATCATCGTCACCATCCCCCCTATTGTCTTCAATGCCTGAACTCTTCTGCATATCTTCCTGTCCACTGCACTGGTGGCTAACTTACTCCCCACAGCCACCCAACGCCATCGGCAAATGAACATGCAAACATGAGATGCATACAACAAAACGCGCGTCGCGTTTCGCGCTTCAAAATCTCGTTTTTCAATTACATTTCCTGAAACAGCTATATTGCTTGCATCGCAAACTGTTGCAATTCGTGTCAATCACAGTCTACAAAAAGACGAAGAAACAAATACAGCCATGGATCCGTCAGATATGACTACCACTACTGACATGGCTTTTGAAGACCGTGTCAGAACATTTCAAAATTTCCTCAGTATAAGAGTGCACGATGTTCCAATCTATGAGAGAGAAATACAACGTATGCTGAAAAACAGTCAAAAGAGGTTGTCAATTAATATAGATGAATTAAGGAGATTTGATAATAATTTTGCAAAAGGATTGTTGGATACGCCCGCAGATTTTTTGCCTGCTGCTTTGAAGGCTTTGAATGAAATGGTTCATGCAACTTATAGCCCTGTTGAAACTCCAGGTATCGAATTGAAGGAAGATGATGATTTTTATTTATCATTTGTCGGTTCTTTCGGTGCTTATAGTTTATCACCACGAACAATTAACTCTTCGTATTTATCCAAAATGGTTTCTATGGAAGGTATCATAACGAAAGCTTCCCTAGTTCGGCCAAAAATTGTCAAATCTGTTCATTACAACCAGGCAAAAAATTTTTTTTTCTCACGAGAATATAGAGATCAAACAACAAGTTTTGATCCAATCAATACGATTGTAACCTATCCAACCGAAGACGCCGAAGGTAACAAACTTGAAACCGAATATGGTTTCTGTAAATACAAAGATCATCAAGTTGTTACAATTCAAGAATTACCTGAATTAGCCCCACCTGGTCAATTACCAAGATCTTTGGACGTCATCTTAGATGATGATTTAGCAGATATTGCTAAACCGGGTGACAGAATCCAAGTGATTGGTATTTATAGGTCATTAGGTGGTGGGTTAAATGATTTAGGTGCTTTCAAAGTTGTTATTTTAGCCAACTCGGTTTATCAGCTCCATGCATTATCAACCTCTTCAAAAGTCACTGAAAATCTAACTGCCAAGGATATAGACAATATTGTTAGGCTCTCAAGAAAAAAGCAAATTTTTGAACTTTTATCGGAGTCCTTAGCTCCTTCAATTTATGGACATAATTATATCAAACAAGCAGTTTTATTAATGCTCTTAGGTGGTAATTCCAAAACTTTAGATAATGGTGCAAGATTGAGGGGTGACATCAACATATTGATGGTTGGAGATCCCTCAACTGCCAAATCTCAAATGTTAAGGTTTGTTTTAAACACTGCACCATTGGCAATCACCACCACCGGTAGAGGTTCCTCAGGAGTTGGTTTAACAGCTGCAGTGACAACTGACAAGGAGACTGGTGAGAGGAAACTTGAAGCTGGTGCCATGGTTTTGGCTGATCAAGGTGTTGTTTGTATAGATGAATTTGATAAGATGAATGATGTTGATAGAGTTGCAATCCATGAAGTGATGGAACAACAGACAATTACTATTTCCAAGGCTGGTATTCATGCTTCGCTTAATGCAAGATGTGCAGTTATTGCAGCCGCAAATCCTGTCTACGGTCAATATGATACTTACAAAACACCACAACAAAATATTGCATTACCAGACTCACTTTTATCAAGATTTGATTTACTGTTTATAGTCACTGATGATATTAATGATGAAAGGGATAGAAAGATTAGTGAGCACGTTATGAATATGCATAGATACGTGCCGCCAGGATATTCTGAAGGTGAGCCAATCAGGGAAAAATCCAATATTAGATTGGCCGTTGGTGATTTTGAATTAAATGAAACAGGTGATAAAACCTCAAAAGTTTTTCTTAAATATAATTCAAATCTACACGCTGGTATTACTGTCAAGACCCGTGATGGTGTTGAAAGACCACTAGTTTTGACAATTCCATTTTTGAAAAAGTATATCCAATATGCGAAAACGAAACAACCAATTATGACTGAGAATGCTAAGAATTTGATTGTTGATATTTATGCAGCACTTAGAAATGATGAAAACACGAAAAATTCAAGGACAACACCAATCACTGCTAGAACTTTAGAAACAATTATTCGTTTGGCCACGGCTCATGCAAAAATTAGGCTTTCCGCTACAATCACAGTGAAAGACGTTAAAGTGGCGGAAGAACTTTTACGTTTCTCCTTATTCAAAGAAGTTAAAAAGAAAACAGTGAGCGAAAGATCTCCTCGTAAAAAGAGAAGGACAGAGGATGACTTGGGTCTTTCATCAGATGATGAGTCCGATATTGAAGAACGTGATGGAGGTCTTATTAACCCATCCACTAGAGTCGCAACTAGATCTCAAGGTTTAAGAATTCATCAAGATAATGATGAACAAGTGGAATCTATGAGAAGAGGCATTGAAAACCTGGAAACTTCTCCATCTCTTCATAGAGTTGACCATGGTATAGCACCTAATGAACCAGAGCAGCAACAGCAAACACGCCACACCGAGTCAGCCATTTCAAACATCCAATCACTGTCAACTACCGAAGAATCAACTTTGCAACCTATAGCAGCCCCAGAAAACGCCAATTTTGACGGTCAAATATCGGAGAATCGTTATCAAATTTTCAAAAGAACTTTATCTGCACTTCTTCGTAATAATAAGAAGGAACAGTACGGCATACAAGAACTAATTGATCTTATTAATGATCAGCTATCACAGGAGGATAGGTTTGGTCCTGCTGAAAGTAAAGCTGCTCTCCACTTGTTGGATATGGAAAATATCGTGATGACATCAGAAAACTACGTCTACCCAATATAATTTTGTTTTCATTTTTTCGTTATTTTGCTTTGTTAGTATTTTTCGTCCTTGTATTTGTATTTTGATATAGACATAATCGCTTTAGATGCATTCAACGCGTTTATTTTAAATTTCGGAGTTACGACGCCAGTGCTTCAAATTTGCAGTAACTTCCGAGGGTGGCTGACAAATAATGATTTTTTTCACACTGCATGAGTTAATTCCCCATCAGTAGCAAGGGCTTACAATCTCAGGCCAAAATCGCAATACAAGATGTGTGAAGACAAATCAGCGATTAAGGAGGTATCGAAAGCTGCACCAGTTGAAATGCCCCAATTTGGGGCAAGCGGCAGGAAAATCGTTTATGATGAAAACGGAAAACCGTAAGCACAATCCTAAATTGTCAAATATTTTTGAGATATGTAATACTAACTATCTGATGAAGCTGTCGTACTTGTAATACACTATTAGATTTCCGAATGGTGTCTAAAAAAGACACAGAATCCGGATCCAGGACACTTGCGGAGGCTGCAGTAGCCGGAGTGGCAACAACGACAGTTACCGCAGCAAACCTTCCAAATGACTGTCCTCCAGATGTGGAAGAACTTGGAAGGTCAACATGGACATTACTTCATTCTATAGCTGCAACATACCCCGAAAACCCAACTCAAACTGAGCAATCTAGTCTTAAACAATTTATGAATTTATTTTCCAATTTGTACCCATGTTTTGAATGTGCTGAGGATTTTAGAAATTACTCTATCAAGAAAAAGATCAATGTCACTAACAGAGATGAATTCGGTAAATGGTTGTGTAATGCACATAACGAAGTCAATCTGAAACTTGGTAAACCGAAGTTTGATTGTGATTTGTGGAAGGAAAGATGGAAGGATGGTTGGAAAGATGGCAGATGTGATTAGTCTTGTAAATATAAAAAAGCTGGATATTTAGATGAGTTTATCGTATATTTTATCTATTAATCATTATGTATATAAGTAAACACTATACAATACATGTAAACAATCCCTTTTGAGGTAAATTTCTACACTATGATAATCCACTAAGATCCAATGGAACACTACTGCCCCTTCCACTTGGATATAGCTTAATTCTGCCTTCAAATTTGTGCGGCTTTGGAAGTTCGTTTTGATCCAAGAACTTAAATCTTGAACTTTCCATGTTGATATTTGCATTATTTGATGATGAACCTCCATTGGATGATAGACCACCGCCCATTGATCCGGTGATGGTATATGCAGACACATCTATTTTTCGTATTTCATTACCTGCAACTTGCTGTTGAACAATTTTATCGTTATTTTGTGTTATAGTCGAAAGTTTGGAGTGATGATTAAAAATCCCTCCTCCAAATTTGGACTTAATGTTGGAAAATATCGAACTTTCTTCAACCGCACTCAAATAATTCGACCGTGCTGACTTTGGTGACGTTGTAGTTGCAGTTTGAGTTAAGTGTAACGAGCTTGTATTGACCGATAATCTGGGCTGAGCTTGTGAGTCTGATGGCAATGATGTTTCATTTTTTTCTGTAGCCTGTGACGAGGTGAGTGGAGGAGGTGGCGGTGGTAAAGTCTTTCTTCTAAACGATGATGTAGCGGCTGTAGCATCCGAAAATATACTTGACGTATCGGATGAATCTTGCTGGTATGCTGAATGATTTGATACATTCGGTGGAACAGGAGGTGCAGATGTTGCAGGCAATGATGGTGGTGCAGACGGTGGTAGCGAAGGAGGAGCAGATGGAGGCACTGCTTTCGAAGTAAAATCAGTGTGTTCAGAATATGTTGGGGGCTTCTGTGGAATTGCAATTCCAGGTATACCAAAGCTTGGAGGAACAGTTTCAGGAATTTGAGGAGCTGAGTGTGTTGGTGGAGATGGAGCTGAGGGGAAAGATGGTACCACTGGCGCTTGCTGCAAATTATTAGCTGCAGAAAATGATTTTGGAACCGGTGGAGATGCCAAGGCTGAATATGTATGATCTGCTGATTTGTGAGTTTTTCTCATAATTTCGTCTAATAATGGGTTTCCGCTTGGTGCAGGTCTTGATTTAACTGTCGGGTTTGGTGCTGAAAGTGTTTTGGCTGCGTCTTGTTCAATCGATGCACTCACTGGAGATGTCGCTTTCTTTGCAACTGCATTATCATCGACGACAAACGCATCGTTTCTCCTTTGATTGATTTCAGCCAAGAATGGTAGCCCACCTGCAGCAGGCGCAGCTGCTTTTACAGGTTTTGGAGCCTTACCGAATGATGGCGGTGGTGGAGGCCCCGGCGGAGCTGGAGCCGATGAAAAAGATGGCGGTGGCGGAGGCCCCGGTGGAGCCGGTGCTGATGAAAATGATGGTGGTGGCGGAGGCCCCGGTGGAGCCGGTGTTGATGGAAATGATAATGGTGGTGGAGGCCCTGGTGGAGCTGGAGGCACAGGCACCGATGGTGGAGAAATAGATGGTATTGCAGGAGCCTTTGGAGGAGCAAATGTAGGTAAAGAAGGCGCAGAAGACGGCTTTGAAATTGGGAATGATGAAGCAATTGGCTGTTTTATGTTGAGTAACGTTTTTTGTTTTGGAGCATTTGAAGTGGGTAGCGGAGGAGCACTTGATGATGGTAGTTTCGGAACAAAAGGTACAGAAGGAGTAGGTGATGTAATTGAGGAAGACGAATTTTTTGAACTTTCGACGGCATCATTGTCAACAACAAATCTATCGTCTCTTCGATGGTTGATTTCAGCTAAGAAAGGTAGACCACCGCCAGATATAGCTTTGTTGCCTCCAGCCTTGGCTGAGTTTTGTCCCGGAGGCGCAAAAGACGGTGGGGGTGGTGGGCCAGGTGGTAGAGGAGCTAGCGAAGTCTGTGGTGCATTGGTTTTTGGTAATGCAGGTGCAAAACTTGAAATTGTAGGAGCAGAAGGAGGTAATGGCGGTGCACCTGATGGAATACCCGAAAATATTTTACTTGTAGGTCTCTTTGAAGGCAGCTTTGGCTTTGCTTTACATGAAGCAACAGAAAGCATTGAGCTTGAAGATTCTGTCCTTCTATGTGTTGATGAAGATATATTTAATCTATTTGAAGGAAGTGAAGGAATCGAAGGAGCCGAACCTGATGGTAAGGGTGGCGGAGCAGATGGTACCGGAGGTGCATGCGATGGAGCCGGTGTTGATAATGGCATTTTAGGTGCTAATGTTAGACCTGGCGAAAAGTTCATGGAGTTTCTATTTGGCCTTCCGGAAGGCATACTTGGAATAGCAGGGGGGTTTGAAGGTTTCACGACATTTGCGCTAGATGATGAAACATGTTTAAGCTTTGGAATCCCACCTGCAAATATATTTCCTAATTGTGGAGCCATCGGGGCTACTGGAGCTTGTGTTTGTGAGTTTAAGTTTGATTTGGGAATTGCAGGTGCACCGCCCATTGGAGGCATACTGATTAGCATTGGCGTTGAAGATGAAGAGCTGGATGATGAATTGGCAACAACAGGGGCAGATCTATCGCTTGTGACTGCTTTCTTTAAAGCTTTACCTTTCCTAATATCGCCTAGCAAAGCATTTCTGTTGGGTGAGACTTTTGGTAACGTTGGTGCAGAAGCCGTCATTGGAGGAGGCATCCCCGGAGGTGGAGGTGGAGGAGGAGGGGGAGGTGGTGGCATTGTGTTATCGATGGTTGCGAGGAGTTTTGCCAATGCAGCCAGTACAGACTTGATTAGAGTTGCTGTCGAACAATCGATGAAGGAGCAGTGGACTGCCAAAGAACGGAAATGGACAATATAAGGGAGCTCGCGAGAAGTTTTAAAGACGGCTTCTTCACCGAATACAGGATGGGCAAATTGAGGTGCCACAGAGTAGAGGGTGTACCGGATGTTCGGAAGAACCATACTATTACAAAGGCTTTTAGGGACGGTCAAAAGCAAAGGCATTACTCTGAGAGAAAAATCAGCATTAAGCTCGGAAAATGTCGTTTATATGGCCCAGTTGCCATATGATATCACCAAAGATGAGGTTGAGAAGGTGTTCCAGAGATACGGACCAATACAAGAGGTACATTTACCCAAAACAAAGGGGAAAACACATGCTAAGGGTTATGGGCGGTTAGTGTTTCAAAGTAAGGAGAACGCACGTAGGGCAGCTATTCAAATGCAGAGTTTTGTGATCCACAATAGGCCCATTAAACTCACGCTTGGTACAGAGTTTCAAGAGAAAAAGGAATTGGAGTATGATGTTGTCATGTTGAATAACTTGCCTTACGATGCCAGTGAGGAAGAACTGATGGAGGTATTTAGACCCTTGCAGGCATTAAGGATTGGATTACCAAGATCACCGATTAAGGGCGAGTGTATCGGATATGGATACGTACGATTTGCGTCAACTAATGCTGCAGTGAATGCGATAGCTATACTGAAGAATGTTAGAATAAAGGATAGGAAAATAAGGTTGCAAATGGCGGAGCCAAAGGATCACCATTATAGTTATATTGTGTAATTTATTCATCAATTCATAATATTAAAATTAAATAATATAAATATAAATATGTACAGTACAACGTAGATAAGTCTAATCAATTCTAATTACATTTATTTAATCATCACCCTTGACAATACCAACCTTAGCAGCTCTTAAAACTCTACCGTTTAACTCATAGCCTGGTTGTTGAACGAAGAAAACTGTACCTGGCTCCTTATCAGGATTTGGAACCTGGAATGTTGCTTCATGTTTGTTTGGGTCGAATTCTTCATCTAAGGGATCTATCTTTTGCAAACCGTGTTTGCTTAGTGTTTTTTCAAAAATATCTCTAGTTAATTTAACACCGTCGTACAGTTGTTTGATTTCTTCATTTTCCTTGACGGACTCTTCCTTAACTGCAGATAACGCATGTCCAAAGTTATCGACGGATTCGATCAAATCTTTGGCAAATTTTTGAAGAGCAAAATCTCTTGCCTTCTGAATTTCTCTTTTTGTGGTTTCTTGTAAGTTACGGAAATCTGCGATTGACCTGACGTAAAGGTCCTTCATTTCAACCAGGTCTTTATCCTTCTTTTCTAACTTAGCTCTTAATTCCTTAAGGTCCTTTTCAATCGGAGAAAGTTCTTCCTCGGCGGTTTCATCTTTAGAATCGTCCTTTGTAGTCTCATTCTTTGCTTTTTCAGTATCTGCGTTGAATGGGAATCTAGTCGCAGAAAACTGTCTGTAGCTGACAAAAGCGGTAGGTGATCTTGAAGCGAAACAAACAGATGCCCTAAGAGTGTTAGTAAGTTGTCTATGCATGTACATGGTTGGTCGTTAAAGAGAAAACTGCAGGCCCCAAAAGAAGAAAAGAAGAAGCAGAAAATAGAAGTAGAAGTCGAAGAGGTGGCAGAGGTGGAGGAGAAAGAAGAAATAAGAAAAATTCGCCCTCAGCGATTTCAACACTTTTTGTCACTGCGTTCAGTTGCCACTGTCAAAAGGGATACTGGCACAGCACACAGTACCATGGAGGGCACTCATTTTGGAGACGACTACTACAACTCGTTGCAGGCACTAACTTTCAACTCAAGACCAATTATTGAATCACACACAAGTTTGGCGCAAGAAAACAGCCAGTTTGCACCGCAAATCGTAGCAGCTATTGAGAAAAGAATCGAAAAGGCTATCCCATCACAAAAATTGTTTACGCTGTACTTACTGGACTCCATTTCCAAAAATATTGGGTTGCCATACACCTCATTATTTTCTAGCAACCTGTTTAAAACTTTTACGCAAACATACGGATTGGTTGATGATCAAACGAGATGTAAATTGATTAAATTGTTCAAGACGTGGAAGTTGCCAACCGCCTTGACGGGCCTACCCTTATTTGACTCAAACCAGCTAGATAGAATTGAGCAGTTTTTGATTAAGGTTACTGCATCTTCGAATTCTGACATAAATTTAGGCTCGACCCCATCATCCACTCCAACATTAATTACAAACACTCCTTTAAACTTGGGGGTTAATTCAAAACCAAACTTAATCAAGGAGACAAATGACTTGCTAGTTTTGGTAAATTCGAGGTTACAGTCTGTTCCCGATGATGAAAAGGGAGGACAAAGATTCAAATTATTAAACCAGTTGAAGACAATTTTGAGTTCCAAATCTTCCATTCCGCAAGCCCAATTAGATGAAGTGGCAAAACAGTTACAGTCGATCAGAGAGGACGAAATTATGAAGTTGAATGTGCTTAAACAACAGCAACAAAAAAAGCAGCAACAAGCACCATTTTCAGCATCACAGTTACAAAATCTTATTAGTATGAGTAATAATGGTAATCCTAACAATGCCAATGCCCAAGCATTGTTTAATATGATGAATTCTGTAATGGGTAAAAACGTTTCAGCGCCAATGCCATTGGCGGCGCCGGTTCAGCCTCCACAACCGACATCAATGCCCGAAATAAGCACTGGCGGTAGTGGTGACGGTAATGGTAGTGGTAGTGGTATCGCTAATCCATTAGGGCTTAAGAATATATCATTTTTACAAGACATTTTAAACAAAACCAACAAGCCTGCCGAATCTGGCAATAATAACAATGGTAGAGTTGATTTTAAGTTCATTCGACCTACGAAAAAATCAATTATTGAAGATTTTAGCATTTCCCAGTCCATGATAAATAACCACACGTTGAGCAAGAATGAAATTTCATTACTCTACGAATTTAAGCCTATTCAGTGTAGCGAATGTGCTAAGCGGTTTGAAGATTCGGATCAGGGTAGAGCATTACAGAAAAAGCACAACGAGTGGCATTCACGTGTGGAGTCACGGTTAAGGTTGGGCGGAAATGGACTGGGCGGAGTCGTCAATAGGTCATGGTATCTAAGTAATAATGACTGGGTTGAATTCAGGGACGAGGATGAGGACGAAGAAACAGCAGGAGCCGGTCATGGTAGGTTTAAAAGCAATACCATTTCAGCGACTAGCAGTGTAAAGATTGTGTCAAATGATAAGCTTCTCGAGGATGCGCTCAGAGATGGGGAAGGCAGAGACAGAGACAAGGATAGGGATAGGGATAGGGATAGAGAAGAAAATGTCGATCTTATGGATGCACCCAACCATATTGTGAGGATCCCGGAATCGTCTAGCAATGAGGTTGTGTGTGGAATATGTCGGGATAAGCTGGTGGGGACGTTTGACGAAGATTCGGGAGACTGGATATGGAGAAATGCAGTCGAACAGAGAGGTAAATTTTGGCACTGGACGTGCTGGGTGGAAACCAAAGGGAACAGAAGAGACAGGTCCCCTCAGAGAAGCTAAAATATCAGAATAGTTAGAATTTATTAAATGAATAAATGAATAAATAAGTATATAAATATAAGTAGGCGAGTGATCGGCGATCAAACCAACCAGCAAAACAAATGATAACTTGTAGAGATTAGTGATGAGACTTTGGAGCCAGGTAGTCTTCGTAGAGAGAGTAGGCAACGAAGGCACCAAGACCGACGTAGAAGCCTGGGAACAGTCCCTTGAATCTCTGTGATTTGGAGAAAACACCCTGGTATCTCCAAGCGTCTCTCTTTTTCCAAGGATCTGATAGTGTAGCCATTGTTGTGATGGTGCTGGAGGACGCTTTGTAGTAATGGTGTCCATGTTTCCTTCTTCCCCGTACCTTCAAGTGCACTGCAGAAGACATTCCAGTGTGGACAGCGGCTGCGGAGGGGAGCGCCGTCCTGAGAACACGGTGCACGGATGCGGTGCACGGAAGTAAAGCCGGGGGTGCAGGGGCGGCGCGTCGACATGAATTGGAGGGCAAACGCTCCTTTGAGCAGGATCAAGAGGTGCCGGACGGAGCAGAGAGAAAACCCTGCAGAGCCTGCTCGGAACCTGTTTTTGGAAGCTACATGATGCCGTCGCCTGAACCAGGGGGTAACCTGCAGACATTGATATTGGACGAGATTCGTGCTTCCGGATATACCTGTCTGGTGTGCACGGACCACATAACGCCCTCAAGCTCCATATGGACCTGCCACCACTGCTACAGAGTCTTTGATTTGGACTGTATCCAGGACTGGTCCTCCAGGGGGTCTTCCACACAGGACGACAAATCCTGGAGGTGTCCCTCCTGTAACCATACGCAACGTGGGATCCCGAAGACCTACACTTGTTGGTGTGAAAAGTCCATCAATCCTTCACTAAACGTTTTGGAGCCACACAGCTGTGGCAACATTTGTGATGCTCCGCTACAAAACTGTATCCACGGCTGCTCCTCACACTGCCATCCCGGTCCACATATAGAAAAGTGTACTGCTTTGGGACCGGTTATGAAATGTCTCTGTGGGAAGCACGAAAAACAGTCACCGTGTGTGCTAACTCCATATGATAGCGGTTGGTCGTGTGATGAAATATGCAATGATATTCTTCCCTGCGGGATACACACTTGTGCAAAAAAATGCCATACAGGTTTTTGCGGCGATTGTCATGCACATTTAACCGTTGATTGCTATTGTGGGAAAGCTGCAGACTCGATAGAATGTCATGATAGATTGCCCAAGATTTCAACCACTGACGAGAGAACATGGATCGGTAATTTCCAATGCAATAATGAATGCAGCGAACTTTTAGATTGTGGAATCCATAAGTGTCAGCTCAGTTGCCATTCAATTACCAAGGATTGCCATAAGTGTCCAAATAGTCCATCCAACCTAATACTCTGTCCATGCGGTAAAACTAAAATCAATGATTTATTAACCAAACCTAGAACTTCATGTTTGGAAGAGATACCCACGTGCGACTCCATCTGTGGTAAACGGCTACCATGTGGTCACAAATGTTACTGGAAATGTCATGATGGTGAATGTTCACCATGTTATAGAGCGGTTGATGTGGATTGTCGCTGTGGCTTTACCCATTTAAGTATTGCTTGTGGTTTAAACAAGGACTACGTTCCCACATGTAACACTAAATGTAACGCCAAATTCAATTGTAAGCGTCATTACTGTACCGAGCGTTGTTGTGAGTTCAGACAGCTTGCATTTGATCGATCCAAATTAATTAAAAAGCAATTAAGAAACAACGTAATTACAAATTCCATTGCTGATTCGGTTGAATTTGAAGCGGTGCATACTTGTACAAAAGAATGTGGCCAATTGCTATCTTGTGGCAAGCACAGGTGTAAAGCCACTTGCCATCCCGGTGCTTGCAGTCCATGTTTAGAGTCTTCATCTGATGATTTGGTCTGCAACTGTGGTCAAACAATAGTACCTGCACCCGTTAGATGCGGCACTTCACTACCTACCTGTCCATTTCAATGTATGAGGCCAAAAGGCTGCGGCCATAGACTTGAACCCCATCATTGTCATGAAGATAATGTTTCTTGTCCAAAATGTACACAACTAGTCACAAAAAGGTGTCAATGTGAAAAACAAAATTTAGTCACAAATGTTATGTGTTATCAAGATCGTGTTAGCTGTTTCAAAATTTGTGGTAAAGAGTTACCTTGTGGCGAACACAAATGTAAAAAAGTTTGTCATTTATCAGGTGATTGTCAGAGGAAATGTACCGAGAAATGCCTCAAGTTGAAAAGCTGTGGTCATCAGTGCCAACAATTATGTCATTCTGGTAGACCATGTAATGAGAATATTCCATGCCAGGAGCAAATTACAGTGACTTGTAAATGTGGTAGAAGGAAACAACCATTACTTTGTTACGCAGTGAAAAATATGATAAATGAAACACGAGAAAACAACCCAGAAGACACAAGCCTGCACATTTCATGTGATGAAACATGCGAAAAGGAACGGAGAAATCGTCTGTTATTTGATGCTTTGGGACTGAACCCTGCAAGGACAAAGGATACTGAAGTCACACTTAAAATGAGAACCGTTGAATCTATATACACACCATTTCTATTGAACATTTATGCCAAACAGCCGACCTGGAGTTTAAATATCGAGGATATATTTAAACAGTTGTTGGCACATACCATCAATTCGAATTTTAAGTCGTTGTCGAATTCAGAAATCAGACAGTCACATCATTTCCGGCCTATGCGAGAAATTCAAAGACGTTTTGTTCATGAGCTAGCCGATTCTTGGGGTCTTTTCTCCGAATCTCACGATAGAGAACCAAAACGTTCGGTTTTCGTCAAATTGTTGAAAACTTCAGGCGTTCCAGATATAGATTTAAGAGAAGCATACGAGATTTACCAAAAATTCAAAGCACTTGAGAAGAAAAAGGCAATAGAAAAGGAAAACCAAAAGCACGATCTAGAGGCAGCTGCCTCGCAAAATAAATTTAGCTATTGGAATGGTATAATTTTTAGGGACGTGTTTTTTGGTGTCACCGTGGAAGCTGTAGATGCTGCAATTTACGATATTTGGAATAAGACCGAAAATGCCTCCAAAATGTATTCATTGATTAATAATGGTAAAGTTGAGTTTATACGTGAAAATACCTATGTTTTCTACAGTGACGATTGTGAAGATGATGATAAATTGGAACAACAAAGTCAAATCATGGAACTCGCCTCACTTTTTGGTGCTAGAGTCAAAGAAAAAAACCTTGCGCTGAATTGTGCTCTTGCCAAGGTTGATATTGATGAAGGAATCATCTTGGAAATCATGAAACTCCAAGAAGAAGATGCAAAAGCAGAGGAAGCAAAAGAAGGAGAAAAAGTTGAGGGCCATAATTTGGTCAATGTTTTGGAGGACAAACTTGACGATCTGAAAATAGAAGCTACCACCGTTTCTTCTGAATGGTGGTAGTTTTCAAAAGTATATATCAAAATTATAGATTATTTATATTGTTTTAACACCCAAGATAGACATTCTTCTACATCTCTTTTGGAATTAAACGATGATTTTAGCAAAACATCACCGGTGTCAAGTTTGATAACTTTAACATCCATAGAGATATTTAGGGTAGTATAACTTGATTTCAACTCAATCCATATTTTCATATTGTTGTGTTTCAAAAATAACAAACTTACTGGAGCCATTTTCGAATACACCCTCAAAAATGGATCGTTGTTATAGCATCTCTTGGACATTTGGAATTGTTTTAGCAGATTAGGATCATTAACGTATTTCTTTAATACTAAATTCTCGTGCATTATTTTTTTCGCTGATTCATCATCAACTCCAAGTTCCAAAAGCAACGACAATAGCATATCCTTGAACTGATAGATCATATTGTTGTGCTTTGTGTACATAATGATAGGACGGATCAAAAATCCATGTTTGTTCTTACTTGCAATGTTCTCCTTGCTCAACGCAACTGGTGGTATCCTCAATTTTTGCACGTTTTTATAATTATTTGCACAGAGTAGAACTCTGAACAAATTGATAATCTTATCGGCATGCTCATTCGAAGGCAATTCAGGAGTCGGATTTTGTACATCATCTGAATCGACGTCCAATGCCTCTAATTGAATGTAATAATCAAGTAAATCAACCTTTATGCAAAAATCAACAACACTCACCTGAACGGTAATCAAACCTGCCGCTTCCTTCATCAAATGCCAAAACAATTCATTCTCAAAAATAAAAAATCTTGAACTCTTAACCTTACCTACAAAGGAATCTCCATTACAGCATACCTCTCTCCTATACGTTTCATGGGAACTGGATTGACCAATAAGAGTGGTACTTTCATTTGGATACATTGATTTTCTGAATATTTTGACAGAAACAATTTTGTCACCACCCCACATTTTCTCTCTTTCATTTTGGTTCAATTGTTCAAACTCTAGATGTCCATGTAAACCTTTTTTCAACACTGCAATACCACTATTGAAATAACTGCTACCAGAGTCGCCATACCCGTACTTGACAGCTAACACCTTCTTCGACCTTATTGGATTATTTGATTTTAAGGCATTAGGAGATATAGGTGCATTAACGGTTGTAATCAATTCTTTTTCTTTTAACACCCCCAAGACCTCATCCCAATATGTGTGCTCGTTTTGTAAATTTATCTGCAGCCTTTGAACGGCATCCTTTACTAGAGCACTTGATTTTTGCAAACTTTGAAGTTTCCAACCCCGTCCAACCTTCATTGCTTCGATATTACGTTCCCTGTTACGCTCCTCCGGATCAGAAATCTTGGGAACAATTCTATCACAGGATAGTGATCCTATTTTGATATTCTGCTTAAGATGTGGTGACATTGAGGATGAACCAGCCGCAGGTCTAACTGATGACAAAAGAAGTGAAATAAAATCTAACGTTAGTGTCGATGATCCCAGTGCATCTCGTACATGCTTTAAAATTTGATCTTTTTGTTGATAAAAGAGAGCTTCCATTTCTACATCTAGGGCCGCTTCTGTTTCCACTCTTGCTTCTTCTACATTTTCAACGACCATTAAGTTTTCATTACCGTATGTAGCCTTTTCTTGCTTCGATTTTATAATTGCCAATAATTTTTCTTCTGTAAGTTCGGTAAACGGTCCATACTCCATCACTATTGACCTGATGATATTCTCTGTTGGATGTGCGTAATTACTCCGTTCATTGGCAAGTTCTACTTGTTGTGCATAGAATGGGTTTGGAAGATCCATGTGCACGCCTTTCATGAGGGATTTATTGAAATCCAAGTACCGTATCTGAGGTACAGGGTACTTGTTATCGTGATTATAACCTTCATCACTCGGATCAGCCATTGTTGATGCCAGTATCCTACTTTCCACTGATTCGTGTTCCATGCATAACGTGGTGAAGACTTCCTTCCATGAATATACATAATGACCGCGAGTAAATAACGAGACCCTCTGGTTGCATTACTTCTTTATTGACATCCTCTATCACCTCAAGAAACACACCAACAACAACGGAGACATAAGATAGAATGGTTGAGAGCAGAAGTGAAACGGCAAGTTTGGTAGATGATTCATTAAACCCTCGTGCCCGTTTTGATACAAACTACATAGATGAGTCCCACATCAAGGTATTTCGAGATGCACTTAATTACGATGATAAGTCCGAGGTTCCGATATCGAGGTCAAACTCGCATGCTTCGATTACTAAGAGAAAGTCGTTTAGTCATGGCGTAGAAACGATTTCATCACAGTCAGACTGGACCCCAGTTTACAACAAGACAAAAAAACGATATGTTAGTAATTTTTCTAATTTCACAGACACACCCAAAAGTCCAATACCTGAAGAAACAAATGAAAACATACCAGAGAATCTTTCATCTGTTTCATCAACTCAGAATAGTGGAAATAATGTCGATGATTCATCTTTAACATTTACTATATTGAGATATCCATTGTTAACATTTATAATATGTTGGACAACGTTGTTATCGGCAATGTACTTTCTAGTTCGATTGTCGATTGCATTTTCGGAGCAAATGTTGTTATCTAGAGACAAGACAAGGTTTGAGTTAGTCAACAAGTTGAGAAACTCTGCAAATTATCAAGAATATATTGAAAATTCCAAAAATCTGGATCGCTATTTAGGTTTGGATGAATGGTGTAACGAGGACAGACATAAATACTACGATTGGAAGAATTTGCGCCGTACAATACAAAACTTAAGGAAACTTAGACATGCAAAAAAGTATGAAGATTTGATGGTTGTTCTGCAGACGTGTGTTAAAGCAAATTTTGCCGGCACGGAGAATCCGTTAATGTATTCTCACTGTCATTATGGTACCAAAAAATTAATTGAGAAATACAACAGCGAAGTAGTAAAGTGCTTAAATATGGTCATAGATTCAGCGGAGATTGGTTATCATGAGAAAAAAATGTTTTTTAAAATTGTCAACAAAAATTTCGGTAGGACATGTCTTGTTCTGAGTGGTGGGGCATCTTTCTGTTATAATCATTTTGGTGTTTTGAAGGCATTGATAGAGAACGACTTAATGCCTAAAATCATAAGTGGTACATCAGGTGGTGGTATGATTGCAGCATTGAGTGCAACTAGATCAAACAATGAACTCTTGCAGTTGATATCACCGAAACTAGCGTGTAGAATAAACGCATTTGGTGATGAGCCAATGTGGAAATGGGTTAAAAGATGGTGGGATACAGGCGCAAGATTTGATTCTGTAGAATGGGCTAGAAAGGCACAATGGTGGACGACTGGTTCCGCCACATTCGAAGAATCGTATAAGAAAACAGGTAAGATATTAAACATTTCAACTGTTCCCAGTGATATTCATTCTCCAACTATACTATGTAATTATATTACATCACCAAATTGCTGTATTTGGTCTGCCATGCTAGCATCGGCAGCGGTCCCCGGTATTTTAAATCCAGTTATGTTGATGGAAAAGAACAAAGACGGATCGATACGACCATTTTCATTGGGTAGTAAATGGAAGGATGGATCATTGAGAACCGATGTGCCATTGTCCATATTGAATATGTATTTCAATACCAAGTTTTCGATTGTTTCGCAAGTCAATCCGCATGTGATGTTATGGATTTTCAAAAATCGTGGAGATATAGGTAAACCCATTCTTAGGTCTAAAGGTAAGGCATTCAGGGGCGGATTCATATTGAGCTATATTGAAAACTTGATCAAATTGGAGATTATTAAATGGCTGAAAATGGTCAAAGAGTTTCAGTTGTTTCCTAACCTACTTGAGAGTGATTGGTCCAATTTATTTTTACAAAATTTTGGTGGCACTATTACATTGTTTCCTAAAATAGTACTGAGTGATTATATGTACATTCTATCCGATCCATCTGAGGAGAGATTAGCAAGGATAATCAAAAACGGCGAGGCAATAACTTATCCTAAACTGCTGTTTATTAAGCATCGGTTAAACATTGAGAGGACTATTGAGAAGGGTCTCGAAGCATCTAAAACAGACATTGATTCAACATCTAATGCGCCACCAAACTTGGTTGAAAATATAATTGAAAGCAAAGATGGAGTAGATTATAATGATAACTATGTCTCCGATGATGATAGTTTGTTCACGTTTAGTAAAAGTGGGAAGGCGGATGAGGATGAAGAAGTCGATCCCTTGATGGATGAGAAGTATGACCTTCATGATCATAAATATGAGAAAACCGGTGAAGTTGATGTGGGTGCTGACGAAGACAGCGACAGCGATGATAATTGTGGAAGTGATGACGAGGAGTGTTCTGGTAAACCGAATTTGGGATTTTTAGGCATCCGTATGGGTATAGCGCCGGAGGAGGCTATAGGCGAAGAGTCATACGATGAGGAACAGTACGAGAGTCATGGTGATGACTCAGATAGGTAAATATATGTAAACACTTAGACAAGTAGATAAATAGAATCGACAACTAATTAAATACACTGTTTTTATATGATATACCCGAAAACTTTATAATCGTACTCTAGTGCTCCGTAGTCATCCCAACCGCTGATAACCTCCGAGGACAGCAATGAGAGGCCCATTTCAAACATCAAATTCCACAGACAGTCTCTGACATCCTGAAATCTATCACGGCGACCAACCATAAATACTAATCGTGAATTTGCAGATTTGGATAGCACTGCTTGAACAGCATCACGGACCCAGTACGGATGTGAGGGTGAATACACCGGATCTGAGAGAAGCACTATGGGATAGCCGTTTGGAGTGGAAGTTCTTGCGAGAAACTCATCGGGGGATCTCCAATCAAGAGAGGTTAGATGTATGGAAGAGGATGGTTCCAATATTTTCTCTGTGTTTGTAGAGGTGGTATGTTCCAGTCGATTCAATTCTACATTTTTCCGCAAGTTTTCCACAATTTCAGGCAAATCCGTGGAAATTACTCTGTAGTTCAGCATCCCCAAGGCTATTGTCACCAAACCGGTGCCTGCGCCCAACTCAAGTATTGGAGTTGAATTAGCTTCAGCCAAGTTAAGCCATGAAGAGTGTTCTAAATTGACGATTTTTTTTGCCAACTCTAGTGATGCACCCCAGGTGATATTCCCCACCTTATCCTCAGTTAATGCAGGCTCATAAAGGAGGATTTCACGGGGAAGTCCCTCGATTTCAACAAGTCTGGTGGTATTACCCTTCAATGCCGGTGCAGAATTTGCGGTCATGACGAAAGATGCCAGGTTGTATATTCCATCTCTTTGGTCTTCACTGAAGGTCGGGAATGGGTGTGAGATAACTTTCGTTAGGTACGACGTAGTACCAGGTAGGTCGGAAAGTGGTAGTTGTGATAATGATGCGGTACTTATGACTGTGTGGTTCAGTAAATCTGCAAGTTCCTGTATTTCATCCGTGCCGATTGATTTGGAGTCTAAAAAATTTGTCAAATTGGTGGTGTCCATTGCAGACAAATCTTTCACACCAAAGTTTTTCACCTGATTGGGCTGAAAAAGTTTAAGTAATGTGCAAAGGCTGGTATATGGAATGCTCGATGGAAGAGGTGGTAAGTCTAGTATCTGTAGTTGAACGTCAGAGGAGTGTCCGCTTGCAGGCGATGAAAGATCGACGGTGGCTATTTCCACCAGTTTTTCTTTCTTTTGTGTGGGACAAAAAACGCTCACCTTTTCGTTTTCATTTTTATTTCCAGTGGTCCCAGCTTCCGGTTCGAAAAAAGACAAGGGATCGAAGTCCATGTGTGTTGCAGCTGTCTGTTGGGAAGCATTTATTCTGCACTAGCGTGGAGAAGGTGAAAATGCCAACGCGAAATTCATGATGCGGCGACCACCGTTACTGTTTTTGTCTGAGCTGAGCAGAGTTGAGCTGAGCTTGTGCCTGTGCCTGTGTCTGTTTCTGTGAGGAGCAAGCTTTGTGTGGATAAAGAGAATCAGTGAAAGAAAGAGAGAACAGGATGAAGAGTGTTTTAGCTGAGAAGAGTTTGACCACAAGGGAAATCGCATTCATTGCAGAGCAAGAGCTGATTCGTATCCTCCCCCGATACTCGATGAACGGGTGTGAGCTTGTTGGACGAAACATGCCCAAGTTGAGGGCATTGCAAAGAAGCGAAGTGCCGATTTGGCTTGCAGTGCTGCTTAAGAAACAGAACAAGTGCAGCATTGTCATTCCCGACTGGCTAACGGTGCCATATTTGAAGGGGAAGTACACAGAGGAGCAGAAGAGGAAAGAACGGGTCACGGATCTGCCTTGGCACTGGGTGCCCATATCGAAGATTTTGCTGGACGTGTGTCCGGACGATTTTGTCGACTCTCCGCATGAACTGAGGTCGGTGATCCAGGATTTACGGGAAATACGAATGCTGAAGACCAGGCAGGGGTTTGAGATGATTGATGACGAGTATCTAGAGCTGACCGGGTTGAGTCTGCTGGAGATCAACGAGATACGGCCCTTTCTCCTGCAAACCATGGACAAGTTGAGAGATCTACGAAGGGTGACGTTGCCCGAGGATGACGGCGGAGTGTTGGGCCGTCCCGGCGAATTTGCAGCTGCAGGTGAAGACGATCCAGATGGACATGAGGAGGATGATGATATTGGTGAAGAAGACGGTGTAGATGCGGATGAAGATGAAGCTGTCAACTCCAGTTACAACAACACACGGTCCATGGTCACCGCCAACACGTCCACCGCAGAAACCACGCTTGTGGAACCGCTGCCGCCGCATGCCGCCTTCCGTGCCAGCAAGAGACGCCGTGTCACTGCCAGCAGGAACAGGGGCCCTGGAGATACTGAAGAGAAGAGCAGAGACCAAGACGGAGACGGAGACGAAGAAAGTGACAGTGACGTCGAGTACCGACACTGATCGACGCGTCGATTGCGTCGATTGCGTCGCTCGCGTCTCGTGGTTTGTCGTCTCGTGGCCGTCCGTGTCTCTTCACGTTGAGCTTTATAGTGTCGTATAGAGGGTACGGAGCAGAAGCTGGTCACAGTGGCACCACAGTTGCAGCAGAGCCCTCCATGTTTGCTAGAACACGTCCATTCCAGAGCATAGTCACCAGACCAGGGCTCGTCCCCGGCGTGACGGTCGCCTCCTTTGCCAGAGCAGCCTCCACCGCAGAACTCGTCACCAACAAGAAGGATGCCGCCATCGGCATCGGTGCCAAGGACAGGAAGAAACAACAGCAGCGTCCCACCATCAACAAGGTCGGTGTCCCACATGACCCTTACATCCCCGTCAGTTACTCCAAGCTCCCACTGTCGTCCCCGCTGTTGACTTTGCGTGCGCTGTGGAACAGGATCAAACTTTTCTGCTTCAACTGGGTGCAGGTGTATCAGTTCAAAAGCGGAATGGGCAAGGGCTACAAGCCGCAGTTTGTTAAGTGGAAGAACACAGCCATCACAGAATTTGTCAAAGTCAACAAGGCCTTTGCAGAACGGAAAGTGGAAAGCATCCGTGGTGCAGTGTCCGAGTTCGTCTACTTCCAACTGGGTAAAAGACAGTCCGCTCTACCAAAGGCCTTGATCCAGTGGGAATTAGTCAAATTCAACTCTCCACCAAAACTTCTCTCCTTTAACGCGTTCCCACACGAAGACGGCTCCACTCTCTTGTGCCAGATCATCTACAAGTTCGACACAAGGCAGAAATGGATCATTAAAAAGCGTGGTGAGAAGGACTTCACTGAAACCGAAAGAGATATGGTGGAATATCTAGCTTTCAACATCGATCCCTATACCGATCACGTCGTTTTGGCTGGCTCAGTCTTCGAGGCGCCATTGTACAGAAAGCTGGAGTCCAAAGTCGTCTCATCTCAGAAGAAAGCTCTCGAATACATGAACACTAACGGTGACATCTATAGAACAGAGCCTACCGACCAGGAGAAAATGCTTCAGTACAAAGACTGATTTCGTCGCTAAGTTGTTTCCTGTCTACCTGTAAATAAATCCACCGTTATAAAAAACTATTTATTTAATAAATTAATACAATGATTTTTCTTCCCTAAATACCGTTCTGTGTGGGGGTCAAATTCAATGCAGTGTTCTTCCCAACGCTCATGTTGATCATACTTTCAATATCTTCACCCTCCGCCAAATCAAAACTGTTACCAACACTGAACTCTGATTCAGCACTGCTGTTCCTGTTTCCATTCTTGCTATACGCATGTTCAATATTAGTGTCACAAGTTGCGTTGTTATTCAACAACCCCACTTTCTCAGACCTCAAACTCAAATGCGATGCGTTGACCGTATTTGAATCGCTCAACTCCGGATCGTGTTTCAACAAACTTTCCTCCTTAGATAGAACCTCATATGCTGGCGGTGATTCCGTTTCGCCTTTATTGAACAAAATCGAAGAAGTACTTGGCTGATGTGTCAACTTGTTATCCATAGTATTATTATCAGTCGGCTTCACCTCTGTTTTGTTCACTGCATGTTCGTCAGCTTTGACAGGCTTGAATCCAATCTCTGTATATTCAGGTGGTGGAAAAACATCACTATTGTTGTTTGTTCCAATAACTCCATCAATAGTATTCACACAGGACATTCCATTCAAACTGCTCATAGACAAGTTACCAATATCATTGACTAACAGTGAATGTAAACTGTTGGTTTTATCCAATGACCTAGAGAAGGCTGCTGATAGTAATGATGTTGGATTTGCATTGACGTTGCTCAAGTTACTTGAAACGGATCCACAGCCACTATTACTCCGATTTCTATTAAACAGTAATTCATTTGTATCGTGAGCCGGTAATGATGATGGTGGTGATGTTAATGATGATGAAACTAAATTGGTTATTTGTCCCGAACTGTTATTAATAGTACTAGTCGGAGGCGACATATAATGCATAAATGATGTATTTGAATCAGACATCAATGGTGAACATGGCGCAAATGTAGCGTTTTCATTGCTATCAAAATCAGTAAAATTTGAGTGATTATCATCATTTTCGTTTAATTGCGCAATGGCAAATTTCGATGAGTTTTTAACAATTTCAAACTGTCCAATTTTCACAGCATCATCATACGATGGTAAATCTAGTGCCTCGGTAACACAGAATGGTGATATAAATACAATAGGTGTATCAACAATAACTTCGTAATGATGTAGTTTAGGCTCACCATCAGCATTCTTAATTTTGGGATCCGGTCTGCTAATTCTGAATGAAATTTGTAAACGATGTCTAATTTTTAAATTTGAAAATGTTGCATCGGGTAAAAATGAATGTGTCTTCAATTTATCATCATTCTGCGATGGATTCATACTAGTACTAATACTATTATGATTACCACTTGAAAAGGAAAAATTACGCTGACGTCTAACAGGCGATCTTGACATCGTTTGATCATCATCCGATAACAATTCATTTCTCTCATTACCATTTGAATTAACTGAAAAAATTGACATTGCGTCCAAATTTTTATCTACTGGATCATTTTCATCATGAAGTCCAGTTAAATCCGATGTACCAGTACATAAATTTTCATAAACTGTAGAAACAAATTTAGAATCGTCATTGGCAATAAACGTCAGTGGACATTGAAGCTTGACCGGATTGGTAATAACAACATCAGATTTAGTTTGATGAGTATGCTGGCCATGTCCCATTGATGAGAATGAATTATCCAATAGCCTTGACATTTTTCTTGAACCAGATAAAAATCCCGTGGAGTTTTTAAAACTATTACTATTAGAACGAACATGGCCGCGTGAATTATTACTATTGTCATTATTCGAATCTGACGCCGAAGCTTCATTACTATAGCAAAACGTCAATAAATTATCATTGCTACATCCTTTGACAATTTGTGTCTTGAGTGGTGATAATGGGTTATTAACATTATTATTCAAACTTTTTTCCTTTGTTTTAATTTCTAGCATCGTAACAACTTTCTCCTTTGTTCGACTTCTACCATTTTTGTTAGCAGTATCATCTTTAGGATTTTTGCCCCTAGAGGTGTAAGTGATTTTCTCAACAATATTAATTTTTATTCTTTTTAACTGTAAATTTTTAACTAATGGAACTAATTTCATTTGTAATAAGAATGTGTTATTACGTAAAAATTTATCATCCTGTGAAACTGATAAATTTGGTGGCGGTGAGAGTTGAGTAAACTTTCTTGGTAATAAAAGTTCATAGTTTAACGCTTTATTCCATACTTTGTTAACGTAAATAGATTTGTTCAAGGTGGAGGTTGCATCTGATGGAGGCAAACGAACTGCAGGTAGTTTGTAACTATAATTATAAACTGTGGGATCGTGGTGGCTGAAGTAGTTGAATAACGAAGATGGATGATTGGTACTGTTAGATCTTGACCTTGAATTAGTGCTGTTGTCGTGATTGAGAATCGAGTTATTTGATCTTGGTGATAATGACAATTTTGAGAGTGATTCTTTTTGTGAGTTCGAGGTAGAATTTCTACGAATACCAAGTTTTTGAAAAAATGATGATTTAGAGTTTTGATTCGAGCTTGGGTTAGACAGTGTATTCAAATTTTGACCTTGATTTTGTGCTTTTTGTTCAAATTCAAAACTTGAATCGTCATACTTATGGTGATGAGAAGGCGAAGTTGATAAAAAAGCGCTTTGAGGAGCTTGTAAGGTTGGCAGGACAACCGTACCTTTTTGGATTTGGATTGAAAATTCATGTGACAAGTTAGCATGTGGAACCAAAATCGATTCTGGGGTATTTAAAGGATACACCACGGGTAATAAGAAGATGTAATAACCAGGTTGCAAAAAATCCTTTGATTTATTATTACTGCTATTATTGGTATTACTATCAATATTACTAGTAGCATTATTGGTATTATTAATATCATTATTGTGATGAAAATGATGATTATGATTATGCTGATGATGATGATGTTCACAATTTTTAAACAAATTCGATTCAACCATTGATTCATTGTTCAATGTTCTTGATTCTGATACATAGTTCTTTGGATCTAAAGAGATAAAAGATTTGATATCTTGGGTCGGTTCAGTTGAAAATTTAACATCCATTTTTTTTTTCAATGATGAGAGATTGCCATTATTACCAAACTCCAAGGACATTGACTCCGACTCCAGTGAGTCATTCAATGTGTTACGCTCATCACTCAGGTCTGCCGAATCATCATTATCAAGTTTATTCACAGAAGGTTTCGTAAATGGGATATAACAATCAGGATTTAATAAATCTAAATCCCAATTAATCATATCTGAAGTTCTATACCTTTCATCAAATGGTTCTTTCCGTGAATGTTCCGGAGCAATCCATTTAATTGATGCATGGGTATGATAATTGACTTTAATTATGTTATTTAAATTGCATGGTTTCTTTAACTTTATTATGACACCAAAAGTATGATACGTAATATTATGATGAATATTCTCGCTATTAGTTGGTTGCTTATTAGGCACACTGCCATTACCTTTCCAACCACTCAGTAAATTTTTTGGGAATAAGCTTGAACTTGAAGAGAAATTTGAGGCGGGATTTGGACCTTCTAAATCTATCTCATCATAAGGTTCATCCGCTTCAGTATTGATTGTCCGGTCATCATCGTTATCATCATTGCCGTAACCATTCTCGTTATCGTTATCATCATCATCATGATCGTTATGATCATCATGGTGATCATCATTATCATCATCGTTGTATTCGTCCCGAATGTTATTCCGTCTTCTTTTTTTCTTTTGGGGGTTAAAAGGGAGAAACAAAATTTGACCATTACCAGTTATGAAAGTTTCAATATTGGGGTTTGTACTTAAACTAGAATTGATGGGACCTGACAAATTATTTAAATTATTGTGCTTTTCCTTTAAGTGTCTCGAACTCAATTTTAAGGGGTTGATGTTCAAACCTTGTTGCGCAAGGTATGAAATCAAGGCCTTGTTGTAATATTTCAAGTTTACTTTCAAATTTAAATTAGCGTCATCAAGACCAGTTTCACTAACCAAATCATCCATACTCAATACATTTAGGTTTGAACCCGACTCAGACACCTTGAGTGACGGATAGTTAAATTGATTCGGGTTGTTTGAGTGCACAAAATTTGCGGACTTGATTGAAGCACTATTTAAGGACTTGGATAAAGGAACAGTAAGAACATTACCGCCCATCCTTGCGTTTTCGTGATTCACGGTGGGACCCATAATTCCTTTGCCTCCTCCAAATGAAGGAGACTGTGTCCCTGTGTTGGTCATGTTATCTTCGTGCTCTTGCCCTTGTGCCTATTTGTCCATGTGCTCAGCTGTCAGCCAGAAAACTTTGAAGAACGAAGAAACCCGCGAGGTTTGGATTGAACCTGTGGCAGAATTGTTTCGTTGCTGGGACTTAAGCTTAGCCAAAACAACCCATGTAGGTGTGGCTGCCTCATGACACTAGGGCAGGACGCAGGAGAGGCCAGGACAATAATTATGCAGGCAAAAAATTTACAGGCACATGAATTGGAGCTAACGCAAGAGCGGCAAGAGCAAGCGCAAGCGCAAGAGCAAGAGATTAACGCCGTCACACGGATAAGTGATCCATCAGTTTTCAATGTCTTATCCGAAACCAACAACAAACAAGACTTAGGATTGATCCTGGAGGATAAAAGCGAAGGCAATGACTCTGTACTTGCCGACCGTAGCTCGAACTTTTCGTCATTTCCATTAAATTCAATTACTGTTGGTGAAATTGACGATTCGAGTTCTCCTGAAGCGATAAAAACAAACAGAAACAAAGCAAGCAAATCAAAGGATCAAAATAAGTCTCAAAAGCTTAAGTCGCAAATACCCACACCATTAAGCTTTCCAAAACGTTTTACGGTATTGACTAACCAGCAAGATCAAGCAAACCAGCAGAATCAATTTAATAAACAAAACCAACAAAAGTCTCGTCCCTCCAGTCCAAGTAATTTGAAAAGGGATAACATTGACCTCTCTTCTAATACATCTAGCGTACAGCCACAGTACGTTCAATATCCCTCTCATACGTTAGGTCAACAAATGCCGGTATACCAACCGTTTATTCAATATCCCCAAATAAATCAACAAATGTTCTATGATGCTCAAAGAGGTACCGTAGTGATGTTACCGGTATCTGCACCACCATCTACATATTCTAATATACACCCACAACTTCAATTCCAACAACAACAACAACAGCAGCAGCAACCAGTAGTTTTACAACAACTACAAGCTGGTCATCCACCACAGACTCAGCAAATATATTATGTCAAAACTTTGAATGGCCAGTTGATTCCTGTAATTACGCCAATTCAATCAGCCGAAAGACATGCACGACAAGGTGCTAATCACTCAGTTGAACCTAATAAGAGACAAAAAACTTCAAGCGCTAATGATAATGCCAATACAATGTCATCTTCACAGCTTTCACCGGTCCAATTAACTGAACAGGCTCAAAAGCAACAAATCAAGTTACAAATGCAACTGAACCTAAACTCTAACAAGTCACTTCAAACTCCCAATATCTCAGACGTTTATGAGAGAGCTGAAGGATCTTCAACATCACGCTCAACTGAGGAAACTTTTGACGAAGAAAGCGAAAAAAACCGTAAATATGATTTTGAGTCACGAACTCTGGAAAATAATGATGAGAAAAATAATGAAAATCCAACAAATATTACTACGAATGAAAGTAGTAACAGTACTTCATTAAAATCCGAGAAAATTATCGGTTCATTTACTTTAAAAGGCTTCACTTACAAATGCAGTCAAGTACTGTCTGGAGACCCTGTAAAGGACAGAGCTTTGTTTGACAATCTGGTAGACGGTGCATGGAAGTCATGTGTTGCCAAGCGTTGATCGATATCTTTTACCTTTTTACTTTGAAATTTTTTACTTCTTACTTTACTTTAATGTTTTCATATTTTCTCTACTCTAATTTTTTTTTGTTCTCTTTCCACTTTTCTAATTTAAGCACCGCCGGGGCCTTTATTTCTGTCGTTGTTGTGTATGCTTCTGTCATTAATCAACAAACTCTATTGTATTATTGAGTGAATAAAATAATAATAATACGTCGCTCCGTTTTTATCCCGTGATTTCATGAAAAATCAAAGTGGAGAGTCACCTCCAACATTGCTATTGTCCAGCTAAGAGTGAAATATAAGCACACGATGAAAGTATATGTTAGCACACTGCGTACGAGGTCCAGAAGTTCGTCTTCCATACTTGTAAGATCCTTTGTGTCATCAACGAAAGAGTGCTTAAATTTGTCAAAAGCCCCAGCTTTTTCAAATGATCTACTATCCGAAGAAGACACGATCAGAAAAATATTTGACTCTTCTAAGTTTTGGCACTCATTTAACACAGATATAGGCAAGCCTGAAAATGAAAAAGATTCATCCATTATAAAATCTTTGAAATTGGCTGGATTCAAGGTTAATAAGAAGAATTCAGTTGGATTGTTCTGCAATCCATATTTAACAAACCCTAAAGGGCTTAAAAAATTTGCACAAGAATCTTTGGACTCTGCAAGGAAACTTACTGCTCATATGATCGAAGATCATTCTGAAAAAGGTTTGAGGTCATATATCAAAGAACTAGATAGATTATCAGACATGTTGTGTAGAGTTATCGATTTATGCGAATTTGTACGTGCAGCACATCCAAACTCAGCCTTTGTTAAGGCAGCTGAAGAATGCCATGCTGAATTGTTTGAACATATGAATATTCTAAATACCTCTAAACCATTATTTGATAAATTAGCTAGGGTCCTATATGGTAAAAACCCCAACGTCAGAAACGAATTAACAAATGAGGAAATTTCAGTGGGTGAACTGCTATATGCAGATTTCAAAAAATCTGGAATAGATATGGATGATACCACTGGTGAACAATTTGTTCAGTTATCTTCCTATATTGCCAATGCAGGACAAGAATTTAATAATAATATAACTATACCTAAGGCCAGCTCAATTAAAATCAATGCGTCAGAGTGGCAAGAAAGTGATATCAATCCTGAGTACAGCAAATCGATTTCACACGGCTTTGATGGTAGTTTAACCATTCCAATTTATGGACATATTCCATTTGAGATCTTAAGATCGTGCCCGAACAAAATTATACGTGAGAAAATTTGGATTGCCTTACACAGTGTACCCGATGATCAAATAACATTACTAACTAATTTACTCCGTTGTCGTGAAATTCTAGCCAAATTGATGGGCTGCAAGAGCTATGCTGCTTATGCGTTAAACGACAAGATGGCTCACAATCCCGAAAATGTCGTTGGGTTTTTGAAGGGTTTAATTAATGATTTAAAACCAAAGATTTTAGGAGAATTGAAAATTTTATATAAATACTATCCAGCAAACACAGTTAAAGAAAAACCAACTGATGAAGAGGTAGTGAATGAAATCAAGCCATGGGATAGGGAATTTTTATTAACAAAACATGTGCTTGCACAAAAGTCCTCACAAAATGAAGATATTACACAATATTTTTCATTGGGTACAGTTGTTTCAGGTATTTCTAAACTTTTCCATTCAATATATGGTATCAAATTAGTTCCGCAAAAGCTTAAGCCAGGGGAGATCTGGTCAAATGACGTTCGTCGTTTTGATGCAATCAGTGATGTTGATGGCAAAGTCGGAATAATGTATTTGGATTTATTACATAGGTCAGGAAAGACTCCACATCCTGCACACTTTACAGTGTGCTGCTCAAGGAGGTTAGACGACCCTGAGTTAGACACAAATGATATGTTCAATTTATCCTTACCAACAGTTAAAACTGTTGAAACTGTGATTCAAAATGGTAAAACTTACCAATTACCTGTTATTTCACTAGTTTGTAACTACTATCCAAATTCAGCAACCTCAAATGGCCTTATTTTTTTAACATTAGAACAAGTTGCAACGCTATTTCATGAGATGGGACACGCAATGCACAGTATGTTGGGTCGGACCTCATTGCATAATGTTTCAGGAACTAGATGCCAAACCGATTTTGTTGAATTACCATCAATTCTACATGAAACCTTTGCACGTGATGAGAGGATATTGTCATCATTTGGTAAACATTTCCAAACAGGTAAAAAAGTCCCACTTGAGTTAGTTAAAAAGCATTTAGCATCTGACAAAATATTAACATCATGCGAGACTTTTGGACAGGCTAAAATGGCATTGTTAGATCAACTATATCATGGTGCAAGTAATTGCGAGATAAACGATGAAGCATTCAATGCGATCAAAGTATACCATCAGCTTGAATCTAATTTAGGATTTTTACCAGATACGAAATCCAGCTGGCCAGGCAAATTCGGCCATTTGTATTCATATGGTGCGCTGTACTATTCGTACTTATTAGATCGTGCAATATCGGCTAAAGTTTGGAATAAACTGTTTGAGAAGGATCCGTTGTCAAGAGAAGCTGGCGAGGTTTTCAAAAATGAAGTTTTACGGTGGGGTGGGTCTCGAGACCCATGGGTTTGTATATCCAAGGTGCTAAAAGTTGATGAACTTGCAAAGGGTGATGTGAGTGCGATGAAGTTTATCAGCAAAGATACTCTATAAGTCGATTTTATAAAAAGTTATTCATAAGTTTGAGTTTTCTAAAAAGTTTAATACAGTGTTTAGAATCCAAATTCTAGAATCAATTGCGCTAAATCTTGTGTTTTTAAGTGAAAATTCAATATATGAATTTTTATCAACAGAGCTCGATTTAACTAAACTAATTAATTGAGATACTAGAAATGATGTAACTGCAGAAACGTAAACACCACAATCAGATCCGTTTGTTTGCTGTGGTGAGTCACGTACGTGCACGATATCCCACTCGTGCTTAGATTTTGAATCTTTAGGGTTGTATAAGATTTTAGCCATGTTATTAACCAGTTGAATAGTTTCAGATGCATTGGCCTCAAACATTGAATCATAAACTAGTGCTTTTTGTACGTATCCTCCTTTTGATGACCCGTTGTTCCTAAGTTTTGTGAATACAACTAAACTCCAATGAGAGCCACCTTCGCAAGACCCAAAATCGTCATTATCATTCAATGGACAAAATACAAATTGTGAGTCGGATATTCCGCTTGGAAGAACATCTACCAATTCCATTGGATGGGAGTGGTTTGCAATTAAAAATGTAAACGACGGAAATAATAAGCATATTGGCGACGAAAAAACTTCTCTCTCGTCTCTCATGTAGGTGAACTTTGAGTTTTGCAGTTGTTTACTTAAAAGTGGTAGTAAGTAGGCGTGATTAATGTAATTATAAATCCAGCTTATATTGCTGTCGGAAAGCCATTCGTCATCAAGTAAATTTTTGAGGTCCCCTATGTTGAGTGAAGCGTCATCAATCTGTAACACTCTAGTTGTATCCTGTAATTTGTCATCCGGTCGTTGTTCCCGTACCGTATCTAGGCATTTTTCAAATAAAACCTGCAAATACTTTACTTTGGATTTTGGTGAAGTCAGCGTAGCCGTTTCGGACGGTTCTGAGTCATCTATTTTATTTTTAGCTTGTTTCTTTGTCTGTCTTGCAATTTTTTTCATTTCTCGTGCTTGTTTTCTCATTTGTTTCCGTTCATCTGCAGAAATTCTTTCTTTACTTTTATTTCTCTTTGATTTGTTCGTTTCGCAAACTTTTTCGGCATCGTCAACATCATCTTGCTCTTGTAATTGCAGCACTTCTTGCCCGTACAATGTCGTGTGAGAACTGAGATCAGATTCGTTTGCATCTGAACTAATGTACGATTTAAATCCTAAACTTCTGAAAAACTTTCCCTCTTCATCATCAGCATCATCCTCCTCCTCCTCTCCACCAGTTTTTACGATTTTATTCCAAGCTATGTTCAAAACATCAAATCCGTCAGTACGATATTCAGACTTGCCAAACCTACTGTTTTTCTTACCCTTGCCATAGGATTCATTAGAATCCTTAATTTGTGGCAAATGAGTCAATAGATCAATTTTATCCCCTGTTGTACTATCATCTAAAATTAGAAATCCCTTGTAGTCGTTGAAGACTATATTCATGGTTACAACGACAGTAGACTTGTAGAAAAAAGATGCAATGAAAAACAGAGTTTCCCAAAACGGTAATCGCTCTACACCAAACAATTTTTTTCATGATTTTTTCCTATCCATTGGAAAAGTTGTTTTAGGTTCAAACAAAAAAAACATTTTTTGGAAAACGATGACGGACTACGACATAGAAGAGCCCTTGACATCGACAGTCAGACCAATCAACGATTCTGTTCTTACAGTGCGTATAATCAAGTCCTTCCCGTACAGGAACATCAGAAATCACGTGTTTCAACACATTGACCTGGCAAACACCACGCCAAAGCAATTATTCGACACTATTCTTAAAACCATCCAAACGGATGGAAGTCTTCGTCCATATAGAAACGGCAAATTTGATACCATTAAAATCTACACGCACGCACACGGCACCAAGACTATGAATTTGGTTATCAACATGGACCACGACGACGATTGGGTGCTTGACCTGTCCGACGACTCCCGCAAACTTGTCGATTACGGAATTGAGAACGAAACGGAGCTCAGCATCTTCAGCGGGGATGATTACCTTGCGTACAAGGCCAACCCCGTGGACAAGTGGATGTGACGGAAGACCTGCGCTGGAAAAGGGACACGTGACACGGAACGTGAGGAAAAAAAGAGAGGAGAAAAAAAACTGTGGCGGTCTCCACAACGGTAGTGTGGTATCTTTTTATTTGTGTAACCTCTCAGGCACTCTGGTGTGTATAATTTAGTTTGCCAAGTCTCTGTACCTGAAAGCAGACCCTGTACTTGAAAGCTTACGATGGAAAGTAGTGACAACAAGTCCAAACGAATGCAGTATCTTCAGAAAAGTTGTTCTATTGATTCTCAGTCGTCTTCGTCTTTGGAAAAGGCGTTATCAAATAATCAGTTGCTCGGTGTTACCGATAAGGCTGTTGATGATGAGGCAAATCACACACACAATATTGCAAAAGGTGCCAAAACATCTAAGAGTTACAATTCAAAAGGTTTTGCAACTGCAAATAAAATAACACCTATCAAACAATCAAATACTTTTACTGATTCAGTAGATCATAACAAAAATAAAGATGAGAATACGGTTCTCGGTTTGCTGCCCGCAAGTAAATACAAGGAACAAAAACAATTTTCCGACTTGGATTTGGATAGTCAGTATTGTTATCGACATAATCCAAGAATAAGATGTAATAAATTGGCTGATAAGCAACAATTAACTGAAATCCAGACAAAATTAGAAACTTTTTCTAGAAACGAACAAAAATCAATAATAAATCTATGGTCCACTTTTGCTAATTCTTCAAGTCAACAAAGGGCTTTAATATTACAGGGTTTAATATCCCAATGTTGCTTCACTCAACTTTCACTGATATCACATGAAATATCTCATTTACTAAAAATTGATTTTCTTGAAATGTTACCAAGTGAATTAGCATTGAAAATCTTGTGTTATTTAGATTGCCAAAGTCTATGCAATGCTGCACAAGTTTCCACGAAATGGAAACAGTTGGCGGATGATGATAGAGTCTGGAGATATATGTGTGAACAACACATTGATAGAAAATGCCCCCAATGTGGATGGGGGCTACCACTAATGGCAATTAAAAAATTGCAAGAAAAGTCCTCCAAGAAGAGACGATTTTCTGAGGTTGAAGAAGAAGTGGAAGCGGTTAAATCCTTACCACAACCACTTTGGAAGTGTTCCAAAGTTTCAACTTCAAATACAATAATGAGACAGAAAAGACCATGGAAAGCAGTGTATTCTGAACGGTATACGGTTGAAAGACATTGGAGAAAAGGTTATTATTCGTTAAAAAGATTTAAAGGTCATTCCGACGGAGTTTTGTGTTGTCAATATGATAATAACAAGCTTTTAATGACGGGTTCTTATGATACGACGATTAAAATATGGAATACAGATACTGGGAAGTTGATTAGAAACTTAACGGGACACACGATGGGTGTCAAGTCATTGGCATTTGATGATCAAAAATTAATTTCTGGAGGTCTAGATTCAACGATTAAAGTCTGGAACTGGAGGACAGGTGAATGTATTTCATCTTATACTGGTCATAGAGAAGGTGTTATTAGTGTTGATTTCCTAGATAAATTGATTGTTAGTGGCAGTGCGGATAAAACAATTAAGGTGTGGCATGTTGATACAAGAACTTGTTATACCTTGCGGGGTCATTCCGACTGGGTTACATGTGTCAAAATTCACTCAAAGAGTAGGACTTTATTTAGCGCAAGCGATGATGCCACCATCAGATTGTGGGACTTAGATACAAATAAATGCGTTACCACGTATGGTGGTGTAGAAAATGGTGGCCACACCGCTCAAGTTCAATGTGTGATACCATTCACTTATACTGAAGAAATTGTAACTGATAACAATGACCAAATGGATTCAACTAATGAAACTACAGGGCGCTCTAATACAAACACCACCATCAATGATGCATCAAATGAGAATGCAGTTGAAAGTGACGGTGAAAGTGATAATGAAAATGCTAATACCGAAAATGAATTTGAGAGGTTTGTTAAATCACGTAAAGCTCTACCAACTCATTTGCTCACAGCGTCGTTAGATAATACAATTAAATTATGGGACGTCAAAACTGGTAAATGCATCCGTACGCAATTTGGGCATATCGAAGGTGTTTGGTCAATCGCCGCCGATACATTCAGAATTGTCAGTGGTGCACATGACAAGAGTATAAAAGTGTGGGATTTACAAAATGGTCAGTGTATGCATACTTTTACAAATTCGAGTTCTGTTTCATGTGTTGGGTTGGGTGATTCGAGAATTGTATGCGGTTTGGAAAATGGTGAAGTCAAAATGTATTGTTTTGATTGTAAATGATAGGTTACATCTTTTTTTTCTTCTTCTTTTAGCTTGGTTTATTAGCTTTTTTTTTTGCTTTACAAAAAACTACCTCTGTTGTCCTTTTTTTTTTTCTACATGCAAATTATAGGTATAGACACACTTTTAGGATTTTATAATCAAAGTATAGGTTATGTATAAAATATGGAATAAATGTTTGAACAAAAAAAAAAAGAAAAAAGGCAAGGCATTTGAAGCAAAAAAAACAAATCTATAAATTTTTGACCGTAAACGAATATGAGTCTGAAATATTGTACAATGTAATAATCAACGAATAAACAAATGGAATCCACGTAGTAACTTTAAATTGTGCAGCATTATAAATAGCAGCAATCAACACACCAACAATTGATCCAGCTATAAATCCCTGCATTGCTCCCATTAAAATATACGTAAAAACCGTAAAAATAAGGACCTTGTTATTTCCCGTGAACAGAGAATTAACAAAATAATGTTGATATGTGGACATGGTTGTTTTGTAGATATGATTGTAGTTCATTTCGTGTAATTCGATGTTATTATCGTTATCCTCAAACTCTGTCTTATTGAAAGATGGATGTCGGTACGATCCAATATAATGGGTAAATAGTATGAGACATGCACTGACAGTGTATATTCCGGTCATGAAAATCATTGTCCAAACAGTTGTAAATACCCAGACGTCTTTCGTGTAATATAAGAATGAATTGCTGAAATTATCAGCCGATGATCCTAATGGCCAATAAAGCGATGGAAATATCGGTCGTTCGTACCCTATTGGAGCTACAACCATTACCTTAATTACCTTAATAACGCCAATATTCCATCATACATGAAACACTTTAAAAAGATAAGAATTTGTTTAGCGATTACATTCATGATCAGATCTTGTAAATTGTGATGTTCACGAGCCACCCCCGTGCACCACACGCCGCATGGTTTTCTTTGCAAGTGGCGAAGGGAACATGATTTTGAAGATGTGGTGGAGCATCAGGGCAATAAAAGTGGATCTGTAATAGTAACAGATAACAGTGTATAGAAACAAGATAAGCATGTCTGAATTTAACGTCACAATTAAGATGACTGGTGATGCCAAGCACCAAATTATTGTCACTCCAGCAATGACGGTTTTGCAATTGAAACAAAAGATTGCTAGTGAATTGGACGTTTCGGTTGATCGTCAGCGTCTTATTTTCTCAGGTAAAGTTTTGAAGGACAATGATACACTAGAAACATATAAGATCAAAGAAGGTCATTCGATTCATTTAGTCAAGGGTGTTGCTAAGTCGGCCTCCACAACAAATGCAAATAGCGATGCCACCGCATCAGCATCGTCTGGAACTAATGCTGCAGCTAATGCGGGTACCAGCTCGGTTCCTGCTAATATTGAAACAGGCCAAGGCTCATTCAATCCATTGGCTGGTTTAACGGACGCAAGATATGCCGGTTACAATATCCCAATGCCTACCATGGATCAACTAGGTTTTGGAGCTGATGGTATGCAGTTACCAGCGGAAAATCAAATGGAACAAATGATGGATAATCCACTATTCCAAGAAAGTATGAGATCGATGCTATCAAATCCTCAAATGCTAGATTATATGATTCAACAATCTCCACAACTCAGAGCAATGGGGCCAGCTGCAAGAGAGCTACTTCAAAGCGACTACGTTAAAAATATGCTAACTAATCCGCAAGCAATGAGAAGCATGATGGAATTCCAAAGAACAATGTCGGGCACGGGTGCAGGTGCAGATGCAAGTGCTGCCACAAGTAGTTTTCCAACTCCTGGTAACCCATCCGCATCAGCAGCAGCGGCGCCAGCCTCTACGACAGCACCAGCTGATCCAGCTACTTCTTCACCGAACGCAAATTCAGCTGTTGCTCCAGGTGCCAATCCTTTTGCTTCTCTTTTCGGTGCAGGAGCTGGAGCTAATGCCGGACTGGGTGGATTAGGTGGTAACCCATTTCTCAATCCAGCATTGAATCCAAACCTTATGAATATGTTTGGTGGTGCAGGTGGAAATGCAGCAGCAACCACAGATTCGAGACCACCTGAAGAAGTTTATGAAACACAACTACGTCAACTTAATGACATGGGTTTTTTCGATTTTGATCGTAATGTGCGTGCGTTAAGACGCAGTGGAGGATCGGTTGAAGGTGCAATTGAAATGCTGTTCAATGGATCTATTTGAGTGCATAGTACTATAAAAAGAAAAGGAAAAGCCAAGCTATATATTTATAATATAATAGTGTAATTTCTAATTTTTAATCTAAACTACATTTACTAATTGCCAAAATACTTGTCATAACCGGTTAAGACAAATCTGAATCTGACATCACCTTTAACCATTCTTTCCCATGCGGTTTTAACGTTTTCTTCATTGATATCGATGGTTTCAATCATTGGTTGAATGTTGTTTTCAGAGGCAACTTGTAACATGTATTCGATATCTTTTGGAGAACCAATTGCAGAACCACCAACTGAGATATTGTTCATTAGCATTTGAAATGGAGTTAAAGTTAAAGTTTCAGTAATTGGTGGAGCAGTGATGAAAATCATTTGACCGTATGGGTTAAGCAAGTTAAGAACATTATTGATAGATCCCTCAGAGAATGAAGAACCGGTGTTGATGATCAAATCGAGAGAATCTTCATATTTTTTGGAGAAGTCTTCCTCATCGGTCGCAATGTAGTGAGAAGCACCCAATTTTTCGGCCAACTCTTTCTTCTTTTCATTTCTTGAAATTGCTGTAACTTCTGCACCTAACGCCTTAGCAAAGAGAATTGCCATATGACCAATACCACCGATACCATTGACTCCGACCTTGGAACCCTTTTTAATATTTGCAGTAAGCATAGGTCTGAATGCAGTAATACCACCACATAGCAGAGGAGCAACCTGGACTGAGTCCAAGTTATCAGGAATTTTGAATGCAAATTGACTGTTGACACGAACGTGAGAAGCATAACCACCTTGACTTGGTTTACCACTTGGGTAGACACCTAGATATGTACCAACGCTACCTTTACAGGTGTTTTGATGGCCATTTTCACATCTTTTACAAGAATGGCAGCAATCACATTGTGCGCCAACACCGACTCTATCACCCACCTTAAATCTCGACTTGTCACCAACAGCCACAACTTTACCGACAATTTCATGACCAACAGCGAGCGGTGCGTATGGGCGACCCCAGTCACCATTTGCTGCATGAATATCTGAGCCACAGATACCACAGGCTTCGATCTTGATTTCAACATCCTCGGGACGTAATTCTTGTGGAGTGTAGGAGAATTCCTTTGGTTCTAACCAGTTATCGTAGTCGATAACACCGATTGCTCTGATTTCTTCCTTGACTGTGGACATTGTTGCTTAATTGTATGTATTTCTTTCGCTGTTTGATCTGCTTACTCAAAGACTGCCCAAAAATTGATTTGAACCGTTCCTGAAAATAGGCCGCCTTATAAAGGAAATCCGGCGCCCACACCTCCCACCGGAGAAAAACCACATTTATCTCCACTTCCCGGAAATAGTAAAAAATCTCGGAACTAAGAGTCGCACGGAGGCCGTGTTCCATCGACAAGCGTCTGATCCCCAACACCGGGCACGGGAATGCTCGATTTTTCCGGCAGCTTTTCACACGGCACAACATCGACCCATCTCAGTCAGGAGCAATATAGATGAATGTGTGTGTGCATGGCAATAGTAGAAAATTGCTGGGCAGGAAAGGCTATTGTCAAAGGTGATTTTATCATTTTAAGCTTATTTCATTTAAGCTTAAATCAAAAAATGGTGCTCGTGAAATTTTCTAAATGCGTCGAGTAAAGTGCGATGATTGATGAGATTCCTAAAAATGAAACAGAATTTTTTAGGGAATTTTTAGAAGTTGAAATATTGAAAGCATTCTCTCAGTAAACGTCATAGCTAAATGAACCAAATCAGATCTTCAAAGTTATCGTTGAAGTCATTAATTTTCACATGTCCCAAATGAAACAAAATGTAATCACTCCTTTTTCTCGATGCATTTTCAAAACTGAAAATCACCTGCAACGCATGTATATACAGTAATTGATCTATGAAAGAATCGTAACATATAGATAAAGCGTGTGCCCCGTAGATGAAGGCAAGCAAATTTTCAGTTTGAACTTTAGATGTGGGTGGTTTTCCAACTGATGAATAAGTATTTTTGCGAATTCATTGCAGATTATAGTTCTTCAGTTGTAAAACTACGGAGTGAAAATTTAGTTCTGTGAAAGTTTTTTAAATTGGGCATTCCTAAAACAAATAAAGTCAAGAAATAACCCTGCATAATAAACTGGGGGCCATTCCATATTTTGCTTAAAATTAATCTGATAAACTTATAAGATTAGAGAGACAGAAAAACCATCATACCTTAAACCACTTTCTCTAGCATAGACTAAATAATGTTTGTCAGGGATAGGCTTTTTTCTGGTGATTTGCCCTCTGTCGTCATGCAGAAAAACATGTGTGCATAAACAGGGCTCTTCCACAAGGCCATACGCTTTTGTTTGTGGTTCGACCCGCGGACACTGTGTTTAGAAAACAAATAAAAATAATAAAAAAAGCATTGTTTTGTTTACCTTTCGCTGGTTCCGCTGACGTCGACACTAAAAAATCCAGGATTTCTTTTCTAACGGTTTTGCAGTGCTCCGGTCCATAAGAGGCCAACGGACATGGGAAGGAACATAACCCTACGGGGCATACTAACGGTCGTGCTGCTTATCGCAGCATGTGTGGCAGATGGGGTCACCGTTGGAATGAAGATAACCCCAACTTTAAGCGACGGAAACGATTTACTCAGTGAGATGAATTTGTTGCATCAGCAGATATACAGTATGGATGTGGAAAAAAACAAAAACGAAGTTAGAGTCCAGAAAGAAATTGAAAATTTGAACTCGAAACTAGAGACGGTCGTCAATGAATACTTGATCAGTAGTCGTTGCTTGAGGTACTATTTGAGCGACTATATAAAGTACGACCTTGAGGAGTTAAATTCCAATGTAAATAATGGACTATTGATTGCATTCAATTTTGAGTTTTCGTTGGCGGAAAATGATCGAAGAATAGATTCGAGAGTTCAGCTTTTAAATTTGAATATTTTGGACAGGAGTGCCAACACGTTAAGACGGATTGACAGAATTGACGATAAGCATCTGCATTTATTGATCGATTATCCGATACACGATAAAAGTGAGAAATCCTTTAAAGAGCAGTACATTGATATCTGTTTTGAGAATATCAAATATAACAAGTCGTGGAATTCCAAAATAAACGAAATCGATGCGATTATTGAGATATTTTTCGGGATGAAGTCGATTTCTAACAGATATGAGAAATCGACGGAGATTATAGATAATGCGTCAGTCCAGTTGGAGCAGATATATAGGGAAATTGATTTGATTGTTGATCAATTAGTCAAAAACCTGAGAACCTCGGAGCGGGATTTGAGGAATAAAAATGAGGACACTTTGGATAAGTACATGATGTTTATAATCACCATATTTTTCATTTACCTAATTGCCAACGTCTGCCAAATTGGTTGGTTGATAAGGTATTTGAGGAACAACGGGCTGATATAGTTCAAAGATTGCGCACGGTTAGCTCTGACCTGAGCAATTCTAGTTTAGCCCACTGATTTTGTAGTATTATTTTATTGTCGTTGATTGTATCTTTGTATAGAATAATATCATCTTCAGATACTTGGTCGAATTCTGCATCGGGGGCATCGTTGTCAATAATGCGTTGCAACAAGTCGTTGGAGTCGGTGAGTTTGGAGATGGAGAGGCTTAAAGAGTCGTAAACCTTCCGCAACTGGTCATCAGATAGCTCTTTGGTGGCTAGACGGAAGTCAATTAGTGATGTGGGCGCCTTGTACTCTGACATGGGAGAATAGGTATCGATAAATCAGTGTTCAATGCTAAGCCTGGTTTGGTTGCACACTATCCGATTTCAAAAACCAGTACAGTTAGTGTATTGCCTACATATTGCTAAATTGCGTGTGCATGATGAAATAATTTTCTGACCGATCTAGCGCTGCAGCTGGGGCTGTGGGCCGATCGACCAGGACGGACAGGGCAAGTAGGGCGATCAGGGCGGAAGCAGCGATTCCCGCGGGTGGGAAGGAAAAGGGGAGCGAGGTGTACGTACTCCGCAAAAATAGGGACTTAATAGGGAGCGCCGCGCAGCTCGTCATCGGCAAGATGTTCCACGCAATTCCGCGGGAGCGCCACAGTTCTGCGGATTTGGCGGATTCCGAGAAAAAGGGCAGTCAAGGCTGTTTTCCAAAGATTGAAGGTGAACAGGGGACGGAGCAGACAGATACAGCGAAGAAGAATCTGCCAGATGTGCATGCCGGCAGCGCTGACGTAACGACGAGGAGTGCAAGGAGCAGGCGGCAACCGAGGGAAGCAGAGAGCAACAATCGCGGACCTGACCACGCGCACGGCGGGTAATGGGGGTGATGTCATGTGCCCGGAGCGCGCATTGGAATGCTGTGGAAAATCCGGGCCAGTGTCATAGCCGCCTGTGCAGGGGGTCGAAGGTTGACGAAAGACGGTCACCACCGGGATTCGTCACCAATCAAGCGTATTGCGGGAAATGGTGGGCGGCGGTGGCGGTGACGACGTTGAGGAGAACGTCCATGGATTTCTATCGAGATCCATGGATGGTCGTGGGCAGGAAATGATTAGCGCCGTGTATGGTGAAATCAGACGTAATCATAGCAGACAATGACGATAGTGGTTGGGGAACAGAGCATCAGGTTTTATGCCAGCTTAAATACCTCCGTTTTCGCCCCCCGGGTTTTTAATTCTAGCTATCTCCCCCCCCCCCTTCTCCCTCCAAGTTCTCCAACACAATCAATCAGCAACTACTTTGTTTTCTGTATCCTATTCATTCTGTAAAACAATGCACACTCAACTCTATAAAGTCTCTTCCTCCTTGGACGGTACCACTTCCAGTTCTCCTTATCCACAGAACCTCTCCAGTAAGAACGATAGCATGACCCCACAAGCACCAACATCAGAAAAACCTCCTCTATCGATGTCAAACTCCCTCAGTGACATCTTCTTCAGCGACATATACAACCAACTCCCTCTCCCACCTCCACCTCCTGCAAACTCAAACTCGAATTCCAATATCTTATCCATGGGCAATGATAATGCCGCACTATACCCCGATTTTAAAACAACTCCAAAATGTCTCACCCCGCTCAATTTCGACATCAATTCCCTTTTTTTTCCAAGCACCCAACAGCCTTCCAAAAAACATCACACATTGACGCCTCCACCTTATCAACCTTCATCTTTAAAAGAGGAATACGCATACGACAGCTTGTTCAATTATCCTCAAACGCACAACAATAGCACACATAACAACTATTACACGTTGAACACACCTATCGATAGTGAAGCTTCCCTGTCTCCCTCTCAGAAGACCAGTCTGTGTAGCTCTATGAGTGGTGGTAGTAACGATGTTACTCTTTTGAGCAGCAACAGTGTCAATGATCACACTAGTGATTTGATCAACGATGATTATTTGGATTATCAAGGAACGAAATACAACATCAGACCAAGTTTTTCCGAAATTGCTCACATGCACAATGAATTGAATGATAACCTGAACTTGAGCTCGCTAAATACTTTGAATACGTTGGATTTTAACCATTTGGATAATTCGCAAACCAAGTTGCCCTTTGAGTTGCCAAGTCAATTGAATTTGACTTCGAGTTTATTTCCGACCTCTGCTTTTCACTTCAAAAATGACGCTGATGCTCAGAGCAATGCGGGAAGCTCATCCGTTGGTGCCAGGGGAGATGACGACGAAAGTACCTACCCCGACGATGGCACGGCGAGAAGTGGTAGCTTCAGTGACGGCAGAGAAGGTAAAGGTGACCACCACGATGATTCCGCTGATAGTCATGACGACAATAATGATGAGCATTCATGTAGTGACCATGAACACGATCACGATCATGAGCACGATCATGAGCAGAGTTCATACAGCAGTACCCCCGACCACAGTGATGAGGAAGATGGACATGCGCATGATGATGACAATATTGCGAAAGTTAAATCTAAACGATTAAAGAAATGCAGTTACAGACTTAACGGTAAAAGTGGAAAACAGTTTAAGTGTGCCCAATGTTCAAGCTCATTTACCAGAAAGACAAGATTGACAGAACACGTCAATAGGATCCACCTGGGCAAAGTGTTCCATTTCAAATGTAATCAATGCGGTACAAGACTAAGCTCAAAAGAAAATCTTACAAGACACAGCATCGTTCACACAGATAAATTTAAATGCCAGCACTGCGATCGTCGCTTTGATAGAAGCTACCGATTCCAGCGTCACTTGGAAAAGTGTAACCCTGGCCGCTGTTGATGGTTTGATTTAGTCTAGCCTGGCCCATCCTATCCGGGCATATTTAATTTTTATAGGATTCTATGTACGGTTTTTTTCTCCCGAATAATAATAACGAAGTTACGATAGCTATTTCTGACTCTGCGCAGGTACAGGCATCATCACCGTACCGGATAATTCCAAGCGCAGGAGAACCACAGCCACAGCAACTTATTGACGCATCTTGCACTCCGAGCATCGCGTATTGTCCGCCAAGCAGCGAAAAAAACTAGTGCGGCACAGCGGCAAGAACAAACTCCGGGCTTACGTAATCTATGACGGTTTGGTGTGTTGTGTTGTGCCGGGACCTTTCAGTCCCCCTACGACGGCGGCGACCACAAGGATCGCAGCAGCTGACCATTTGTAAGCCATACATGTATAGATTAGATACACGTGTAGCATTCAATTGATAGCGTATATCCAAAGTTACGTTTCGAAAGAGCTACGGGAAGGGCAGTGCTTTTCAGAAGCTTGGAAATTTTTATTTTATTTTTTTTCCCGATGTACATCTTTAAAGTATTGGTTTTCTTTTCACCAAAAGGGGCTGTAGAATTACAAATTTTCGAGAAAGACGCAAATTCAGTCTCAAGCAATTGTCCAAAGAAACAGTGTTAAGCCGTGATTTAAACTTTTGTCGGTATTTCAACGCAATGCTCATCCGTGATGATTCCACACAGGGTGTTTCAACCACCAGAACACCGCCGTTTGATGGCAATGCGGTGGGGGCACAACCGTGAAATTACGTAAGCATGGACGCGTAAAAGGCGAAGGCCCAGGTGACGCGTTTGGTCGCTGCTGCCCGACCAATTGACCCATCTATCGCATCTGTGAGTGATTTGAATGAATTGACCTGTCACATTTACCCACGCCGCCAGTGAGAGCAGCAATGGATGCCATGACAGAAACCATGTACGACGATACCGGATCACGCATCACTCCTGCCGGGCTGAGACAGACCGATCTGTCGGCGCAGTTGACAAATGCAAGCAAAAAGAAGCACAGGATCAAGACTCAAAGCATACTCTACAATGGCGCCATGGCTATGAGCAAAGGCTCGTTGCTCGACGAAATTTCAATGAACAGTGGGAGTTCCAGCAATTACAACCACAATAACAACGGCATGTACAACAACAGTAACAACAGTGCCGGTAACAACATCAACAACATCCAGAATGGCGGCAATGGATATCAGAATGCTGCCATGACGTACACGCATTATCAGCAGAATGGATCAAACCCGGGATTCAACCAACAGGGATACAACAATCATTCCAGCAATGCATACCAGAACTATAATTATACCCAAATGTACAATCAAGGTGGATACCCCCAAGGCCAGCAACATCGACAGCCTCAAATGAATCAGATGAATCAGATGAATCAGATGAGCCAGAACATACCAATGCCCAAACAAAGAGGTCCAAATCGTGAATCATACATGTGCTTGAACAATTTTAATACGCAACCACAGCAGCAGCAGCAACCACAGCAACTCAATCTCAGGAGAATCAGCGGATCCCCTTCAAACACACTTCAGAGAAGGTTCAGCGGTGGTGTTGTAGGATCCCCCATGTCAAGTGAAGAATATGCAAGAAAAATATCCCTCAACTCCCTAATCGGCGGTGTGCTCAATAACGGCAATTCGACTAAAAGTGGTGAACATACATTAAATACCCCCGATCACATAAATATCGATAATAACGAATGGGAATCAATCGATGAGTCTAATGAAATCATCAATATTGATGACGAGGACTCAAATCACAATGATGACAAAAATAGTTACTCAAACGGTGAAATGAAGAGGGCGCTTGAACGATTGCAAATCGAGAACAGAGGATTGAAGAAGAAACTGAAAGATATCGAACTGGGTCACGATTCAAGCTCGATTGTCGCCGCAGACGATGAGAAATATTCGAAACTTGAGGATCAATACACAGACTTGGCAGCTAATTACCTGTTAATTGAGAACGAAATGAAAAATTTAACGATCCAGAATAAATCCTACTTCAATGACATTACCAGTTTGAGGGACAATTTGAATAAAAATGATGAGGTAATATCCAAATTCGTCGGCCTTGCAAGAGGTTTGATTGAAAGGATACCGAACTTTATTGATCAGAAGCCTCAGTTCAATGCATTGATGAATGTTAATAGCATTGATGAATTACCTGGTCAGCTTCATGACTGTTATTCGAGAGCTGTTAATAAACTTAACGAGTGCAAAACTTCATCTGGAGGAAACAACAACGGTATTTTGAACGATGACGACCTAATGAAAATTTTGAAAAATGACGTGAAAAACCTGAATAATGCATTGGTTAAATCAAACAATTCGATTAAGCAAATGAGCAAAATTTATAATCAAAAAATTCGAGAGGAAAGGGAAACCATTATAGTGTCTTCACTGCAAAAATCACTTCATAATGAGTTTATCAAGACAAATGCAAACACCATCAAAAAAACCAATGGTTTGAGAAATTTCAGAATTTTGAAAATCATACCCAGCTTGGAGTTACACGATCCAATCAACCCAAACGATTTTGCCCATTCACCAGGCCCAACAAATTCAGAATCACTCCCGTATTTGTCACCAGCAACCACAATTACTCCGCGTCAGTCCATCACCAAAATACCGTATAATTCATTATCACAATCATCATCATTCTCCTCATCGCCTGAACGCAGAAGTACAATTCACAGCGGCACTACGGATGACGACTTTAAAGATGTTCATTCAACATTTTCAAACATGACTGATAACAATCTACTGGAAATGGAGTATGAAACCTTTACTACATGATCCTTCCTTTCACGCTCAAGATCGTTTACTTTTATAGAGTTAGTTGCTTTAGAACCAAAAATAAAATTTATTCCATTATCTCATTATAAAGCTATTTATTTAGTATTATGTTTAACTTCATCTGCCGCCTTGTTGGTCTTCTCTTTTGCAGTCTCCTTCACCTCATCAGTCTTAACCTTCGCTTCTTCCTTTGATTGGTTAAACTTTTCCTTGACTCCTTGAATGGATTCTTCAATCTTATCACCCACCTTCTTGGCCTTATCACCCAATGACGAGTAGTAAACGGCTGACGTGCTTGGTGCAACTTTAATTGATTGCTTAGTGATTGAGTATTTGATTGTTCTAGATAACATTGTTGTTAATAAAGCCAGCTATACAAAACCTCAAACTTTACGGTGAATGAGAGAAGAAATAGGTGCCTTTTATACTTAGTCATGGAAAAACGGAAATGTCCTAGCCCAAAACCACTTCAGGGGACAGGAAAATAAGAAACGTTTACCACAGTCGAATACTTCGAATATTTTTTACGTGTGGAGACAACACAGTACATAGCCTCCGTAACTCGTCACACTGATGGAACTGGGGGCCTTGTAGTCGGTCAGTCTCCCTGCATACCGCATGTGAGTGCCTTCTCCCCTCCCCTTCCACCCGTTCGTAGCCAGAGCGTTGTCTCCGAGAGCACTGTTCTAAAATTAATTTTCATGAAGGGCTCACTTCTAAGTTCTGAGGATGAGCTGCTCTACAGAGCACACTGTTTTTATCCTCGGGTTTCTTACGCAAGGGGCCCCGCAAATTCGAAACAGTCGTAGAACAAGAGAGATTCAACACCATGGGGTATTCTGGATACAGAGTGAACAGAGTTTTCAAGAAACTAACGCTGTTAACGTTCGTCATAACATGCTTGATGTTTTCGTTATCTTTTGTCAATAACTCATTTTTTGAAATGCTCGTGGTGGGATCCCCATTCCATTCATCTGATGTTTCCAAATACACAACATTTTTCTCTTCAGTGCTAAGGCCCACATGCGGGAACTTCTCTGAATATAACATCGATTCCAAGCCATACTGGCAATATTATGGATTTCAGCATCACAAGCAACTAAATCAAGCGTCTCTTTCGAATTTTTTGAGAATTGACCAGTCTCAGGAAAAGGAAATGTCAAGGTTACACTCCGAGTTATTGAATAAATACTTGACTGAGGATTTTAAGTTGTTTAGGAGTTTACAATCGAAATTTAATAGAAATAGTGAAAATAATAAAGGCATAGTTTACGTTTCTGGTAAACCTTACTATTGGTTAACAATCATGTCAATTAAGTATATCAGAGATGTGTTGAAGGATAAGACTCCCATCGAAATTTTCATGCCCTTTAGGGATAAGCAAGATCATTATTGCAATAAAATTCACATGGTTTTCCCATCCGTAAAGTGTTCATATTTTAGTGATTCATTAAATTATGATCAAATTTCTAAACTCTCCGGCTATCAATATAAATCACTAGCACTTTTATTGACTAAATTCAATGATGTTCTGTACCTAGATTCTGACAACATACCAATTTATAAAGTTGAAGATATGTTTCAAAATGAAAATTATTTGCAAACCGGATTTGTTTCTTGGCCAGATTTTTGGAAACGATCAACAAATTTTAAATTTTACGAAATGTCGGGATTATCAAGGTTTTCAAATCCAATTTCTACGACCCCCTCGGTCGAATCAGGCCAAATTTTAATCAACAAACAGCAACATTTGAAAACTTTACTACTAGCATATTACTATAATTATTACGGACCTGAATACTTCTACCCATTATTTTCTCAAGGTTTCCCCGGCGAAGGTGATAAAGAAACCTTTTATTTAGCAAGCAGAGTCACAAATGAAAAATCCTACTTAATTACAGGTCATAAAACGAAAAGTTTTGGCTATAAAAATAAACAGTCTCAGTATGTTGGCCAAGGTATTTTACAAAGTGATCCAAATAATATTTCCACTTACTGGTTTTTACATATAAATTATCCTAAATTGAATATTGATGAAATGATAGGTAGAGGATTTTTCAAAAACGATAAAAGCGGAAGACGTTGGAAATTGATCAGAAATGCGCAAGATGATAGTAAGGCAGTTGCTTTTAAACAGGCCCTTGGTAAGGATTTAGAATATGATATTTGGGAAATGATGATAGAAATCCTACAAACTGATTTCAAGGGTTTTCAGCTTTTCAAAAGTATCGGTAATGACGAAATGGCTGATTACGTCAAGGCCCATTTAAAGTATTTAATGAATTCTAAACTTCAGGTTTAGTTGAATCCTTGATTGGGAGGGTGGTGTAAATACTGTATAATTAATAAATAAACCTGAGCATACGGTATTCGATCCCAACGCGGTAAACCCGATTATGTATTTTTGTATGTGTATGATGATAGGGAAGATGATTTCATGCGAAAGTTATCCCAAAGTCAGCAATGTGGAAAGTGACATTAAAGCAACATGGTGTCAATGCAAAAGGTTGCTTGCTTGCCAGCAAGTATAGGCATGTGAGTACTCTTACTATATTCTCACATCCGCCGCCCAATATCAGTGCAAAGCAGATGAAGAAATTAAGCACCACCGAATTACTCAACAAACTCGGATTCATTGCACAACCAAATGCTGGATTGACCCATTGGTTGCCACTCGGTAAAGAGGTTGTTGACAACGTGGGCAAGATTGTCCATAAACATCATAAAGAGGCAGGGTGTGTCGAAGTGTCATTATCTTCGCTTTCACATAACTCATTATGGGAGAAGACCAATAGATGGGGAAACAACGAGCTTTTCAAATTTGGAGATTACTGTCTTGCGGCAACGGCGGAGGAGGAAATAACGTCCTTGGTGACACCTTATTTGAATAGTCACAAAAAATTACCATTTATCGGATACCAATTGACGAGAAAGTACCGTAATGAGAAGAGATCGAGGGGTGGGTTGTTACGTGGTCGAGAATTCTTGATGAAGGACGCATATAGTTTTGATTCGAGCAAGGAAACTGCACTGCAAAGCTTTAACAAAATGAATGGGATCTACGAATTGATTTTCAATGATTTAAGATTACCATGGATCAAGGCAAACGCAGACGGTGGAGATATTGGTGGTGACTTGAGCTATGAATGGCACATTGTTAGTGATGTCGGGGAGGACACCGTAGTTGAATGTGAAGAATGTCATGCATGTGGCAATGTTGAAAGGGTACGTAGCTTGAAAAAAGAGGGTTTTGTTGATGAGTCCGATGTTTCCTACTATCTCAATGAAAATAATGAGCTGATTTGCATTTATTATCCAAAAGGACGTAAACTGTCGATGAAGTTTGTCAAGGAAGAAGACTTGGTGGAAATCAACGAAAAGATTATTGATCAAGAGAAAGTTTTGGAAATGTTCAACACTTTGAACGCAGAGAACGATAATTTGATGACTATCTATAGATTGGTTGATGTCAACGTCGGACCTGGCACACTAATGCCCGACTTACCCGTTACTTTTAGTAAAAATCATATGATCACATTCCAAGGATTGGATATAACGGAGTCACAAAATGGAGATGCTTGTTCAAATTGCGAAACTGGTACATTGAGAGAAATGAAAGGCATAGAAGTTGGTCATACATTTTACTTGGGTCAAAAATATAGTAAGCCGCTAGATGCTGTGTTTGTGGACAAGGATGATGAAAAGAAGCATTTTGAAATGGGTTGTTACGGTATTGGAATTAGTAGAATTGTTGGAGCTATTGCAGAGATTTTGAAGGATGATCAAGGATTACGTTGGCCTGCATGCATTGCACCCTTACATTTAAGTATAATCAAAAGCGGAACAAATAACGAAATTGATAGCGGTGCATTAGATAAGTTTACTGCCAAGTTGGGGGCAAAGGGGGTGAGATTTGAAGTTGATAGTAGTGAAGATATCGGATTTGGTAAGAAGTTGAGTAAAAGTAAAATGATTGGTATTCCATTACAAATTATTATCGGTAAATCTTTCCCGCTTGTTGAAATTGAGGTTAGAGGTGTCTATTTTGGTCATACATTTGAGAAATTGTATATGGAGAAGAAGGATGAATGGAACTGGAGCATTGAAAAGAGTAAATTAGGTGAGGATAAGTTCAAGGTCGACGTTGAATACGCAGATCAAGTTATTGAAGCACTTTTGAAAGATATGTGAGTATTTCGATGGATGAGATTAGATTAGCATGTATATAGAATTAAAGTATAATTTTGTTTTAATATTTATCTATAAAAGAATTACAAGATTTGACCTGTCAATTTGGCAAGAACATGTAGCAAAACAACAGAGAAAATGAAGGCAACGGCGAAAACTAAAACGACCAAAGGATCGATTTTGAAACCTTGTGCTTCTTCATTGAAAATCTTCAACATTGACGAGGAGGAACCACCTGCTCCTGCAGCCCTTGAAGAGTTTGGTTGGTTTTGTTGTTGTTGCTTAAGCTTGTTTTCTTGAGTTGCCTTTCTCTTTGCAAGGGTCTTTGCTCCACCTGGAACTGCTGTAGATGACTGTATTAGGTTGGAATGTATCGATCATTCAATAAGATGTTAGTATGGTGAAAGATAAGAGTGTGAAAAATAGTAGTTCCGCAAAGCCTGGGGATTTCCAAACTTTTCGAAAACAACCATCAATTCGTTCAGAGTCCATGTTGTAGGTGTACATACCATGATGTGCTGTGTTTCGGTTGCTTGCCTAGCACAATGCTGCAGAAGACCTGCATAAAGCACCAACATGAATAGAGACGTGTCCAGTCCACCACTGTGCGGACAGCGCTCGCTGCTCGCCGGGTAAGCGATTGCAGTTACACCACTTCTTTTGGGGTGATAGGACAAGGCTAGGGCACAGTCCCGAGACGGAAGCAGGGATAGAAACACACACCGAGGCCAGGAAGGCATGCATTAGAGATGGATCACACCGACAACACCAACACCAACACAGACACAGACACAGCCAACAAGGTGGACATCGAACACCCTATTATGAGACGTACATCGATTTCGTCGTTATCTTCGGCTGGCGGTGGTTACGATTCGTCCTTTTATAATGGTGAAAGGTCTGGTGGAAACTTTTCTCTAACAGCAATTCCTCCAAACACCACAGGAAACTCTTTGCTATCTTCAAGGGTCTCACAGTCGAGACATTTTGGCGTGACAACACCAGTATCCGGATTAAATGGATACTCTTTGTTAAACCAGTTGCAGAGCTCAAATTTAAACAACTTTATACAATCCAATGTCAGCACTCCCCAAGACAACGAGAGCATTCATGACTTGAACAATACTACAATGAACGAACGCTCAGCCAACGAAACTAACGAAACTAACGGAACTAACGAAGCTAACGAAGCTAACGAACATAACGAAAATGCTGATGATAAAACTAATGATAATGGAAACGATGGTACCGATATTAATGCCGCCACCGATATTGAACATTTTACTTCCTTTACTATGGATACAAAACAGGAATCTCAGGTTCAACATGATAAACAAAGTCAAAGTAATAGCCAAGTTTTCCCGCAGCAACCAACATTTACTGGTTCAACTAATACCAGTTTTAATCCTAATTGGTTACCGCAACAGCATTCAGATTCCTTACTAAATGTCACCCCATGGATCGAACAACAGGCTCAGCTGGCTCCAAATTTAAACTTTCACCAGTATTCTCTAAATGGATTATCATCCCATTCCACCGGTAACGATGCAAATGCCCAGAATCTAGCAACTAATTTGAGCATGCTAACATCATCAGCAATGTTGTCTTCAATGAACCCAATTTCCCAACAGCAGCAATTGAGACAGCCTCAATATATGAAGTTGCCTAACAATTTTTCCCCCTCTAATAATAATGAAGCTTCAATTAATACGAATAATATTAGTAACAACAACAACAACAACAACAACAATAACAATGGCAATTACTTTCAAAATTACAACAACTTCAATAACAACAATTTCGGTAATAACTATCAGCCATACCAGTCGTATCAAAACATCAACAATAACAACAACAATTTCAATAACAACAACAATAAATCTACATCTAAATCTGCTAATACTACTGTTGATGAGGAAGAATTAATACCAACAGCCATTGTTATTAAAAATATACCTTTTGCAATCAAGAAGGAACAATTATTGGATGTTATGTCAAATTTAAATTTACCTTTGCCTTACGCATTCAATTACCATTTTGATAATGGTGTATTTAGAGGACTAGCATTTGCAAATTTTAACTCAGTTGATGAAACCGCAATGGTTGTAACAACTATGAATGGTAGGGAAATTGATGGTAGAAAATTACGTGTTGAGTATAAGAAAATGTTGCCAGTGCAAGAAAGAGAAAGAATTGAACGTGAAAAAAAAGAGAAAAGGTGTCAGCTGGAAGAACAACATAGGTCTACATCTATGACTTCCTTAGCTTCATTGTATTCAACCGCTTCAGCTCCGCCAGTTACATCTGCATTACTTAACAGTGTTGGTGACACCACATATACTGCTGTTAATAATAACGGTGCTACTGCAGTTCCAGTGGTTGCTCCAACCATTCCAGCTCCAAATCCCGCTGAGAATAAGGAAATTGAAACATCCCTGGTAATGATTCCAACAAGCGACCAATTACCAACACCTCCTTCGGACGTTGACTTTAATAATCCGGAAATTTTAGAAACCTATACGAAATTATTAATATTTAGGGAAGACTGTAAGTTTACTTCATCGAATGAGATTGTCTTTTCGTCTTCAAATTTATCAGCTGGTTCAAAAAATGCTCTAAAGAAGATTTGTTTATTTTTGAATTTGCTCGAGTCATTGACCGACAATGGTAATCTATCAATCAAAAGACAGGAGAACGTAACTCAAAAGGGTTTGCAATCACAACAATCAACAGGTGGTAATTTGAATACTACTATAGGTGTTTCCACCAATTTCCAGCCATCGCTGATAAGATCCCATTCGCATTCTGTACTGAATTCAAATCCTGCTTTACAATTAAGTACTAATAGATATAGACAGCAATCACCAAGAGCTATTTCTCAAAACCAGCAGTATTCACAAAATAGCGGCAATCAAGCGTTTTCACTAGGATTGAATTTGAATATGAATGGAATCAATGGCGTGCATAATAGTGGAAACCATCCAAGCCTTCAACAGTTACAACAACATTCACAACAACAAACGCATCAATTACATCATTCATCGTCGACTGCATCGTTGAATTTACTACGTAACAAAGGCCTGACTGCTCCAGCAACACCGAATACAAGTAGACAAGTTGCGTTTTCTGCAAATAACGGTTTAAATAGTTTATTCACTGCACAGCAGCAAACTCATGCTTTGATGAATCAAGGTTTCAATCACCCACAAATGACTGGGGGTTCCAACATTAGTATGTCCACGAACAAGGGCATGGATGATCTTTACACAGGAGTGGAGTGTTTAAGCTTTGACAATCAATAAATTCTCTTTGTGTGTGTCTTTTTCCTTTGGCTCTTTTATAACTTGTTATGTCGTAATGTGCTGTAATCATTAGTAACGCGTGCGCATGAAATTCATGTAGAACAAAATGTGAAAGGAAATTACACGTCACGGAGTTGCTGTGTGCATTTCCAGCTGTAGCAGGGGCAATGTCGGCAAAGTTGCATCATCGTCCTAGTCAGACGAAAGACACGGACAAGAGTTCCATTAGAGTATCTACAGTTGTTGATAATGAAGCTAAAAAGGGACTGAAAAAGCGTATCAAAATTTCTCATTTTTTCAACACATACTTAGCACCAATTATATTGACGAGTATATCGTTTTATCTTAGATACTATGAGATAGGGTCCAACAACACCATTATTTGGGATGAAGCCCATTTTGCCAAGTTTGGATCATTTTATAACCGTCATACATTTTACCATGATGTGCATCCACCACTCGGAAAGATGTTATGTGGATTGTCCGAATGGTTAGTAGGATATGATCCAAGCGAAAACCCAGATTACAATTTCGAATCAGGATCAACTTTTCCTGACCAGATTGATTATTTCGGGATGAGATTATTTCAAGTTGTTTTCAGTTCTTTGTTGGTACCTATTTCATGGTTTACTTGCCGTAGTTTAGATATGAATTTGTTAACAAGTTGGTTGATTTCAATCATGATTTGTTTAGAATCAAGTTTCATTGTCTTGGGTAAGTTTGTCCTTTTAGATTCGTTTTTATTTTTTTTCACAGGTACAACAATTTTGTGCATGGCACAGGTGCACAAATATAGATCACTCGAGGGTAGATCTGCAACTCCAATTTACTGGTTAGTTTTATTAGGCTTGAGTATTGGTTGTGTATGCAGTGTCAAGTGGGTTGGATTGTTTGTTACTGTTGTTGTTGGTATTTACGTTATTGTGGATCTTTGGGCAAAATTTTGGAATGTCAATTTCAACTGGTCCTCTTACATCAACTTTTGGATTAGGCGAGTTTTTGCCCTAATTATCATTCCAAGTACAATTTATATGCTCTTCTTCAAAATTCATTTAGATTTATTATATTTGCCCGGCGAAGGTAGCGGATCAATGAATACACTCTTTCAAGCAAATATGGCGCAAACTGATATTGTGGCACAGTCTAGGTGCGTTCACCTAAACGATGAAATTACGTTACGTTCTCAAGGTATGAATTCTAACTTACTACATTCACATCAACAAGTTTACCCGGAGGGTAGTGGTCAGCATCAAATCACAACGTACGGATTTAAAGACTATAATAATAATTGGAAAATTGCTAATCCCAGATTTGAAAAACCGTTGACCGGATATTTAAAAAACGGGGATATTATTAGATTATCTCATGTCATGACAAACTCTAATTTACATTCGCATGAAATTCCGGGTCATGTTAGTAAGCAGTTTTGGGAAGTTTCAGGTTATGGATCTGATGACATAGGTGATGAAAAGGATAATTGGATTTTTGAAACCGTTTCACAACTACACTCATCAAATTCGACTTATGCAAATCTTTATGAAAATGGCAAAAATTTCACAGACTTGATTCACCCAGTTTCAACGACTTTCAGACTCAGACACCAGGTTTTAGGTTGCTATCTTGGTACAACTGGTAAAAGTTATCCTACATGGGGGTTCCAACAAGGTGAAGTTGTTTGTTTAAAAGCACCAGAATTGGGCTCATTTGGTGCAATATTTGATACATCTGCAAATTGGAACATTGAAAGTGTTGTGAAAACTGATTTGGAACCTGATACTGAATATTCGTATCCAAAATCAAATTTTTTTAAGGATTTCTATCAGCTTCAGCGTTCAATGGCTGCATCAAATAATGCGCTTACCCCTGATCCAGCTAAGAACGATAATATTGCATCGGCGTGGTGGGAATGGCCATTAATGTGGAGAGGTATCAAAATGAGTAATTGGTCCCCAGCTGTTAGGAAATATTACATGTTTGGAAATCCATTTATCATTTGGCTCACAACACTAGCATTACCCGTTTATTTAATTGTTTTGATTTCGATTGCAATTAAATGGAGACGTCAAGTGTTAGTTTTAGATGAACATTCATTGTGGAAAATTTTTATGACCGCTATTGTTCCATTATTGGGTTACATTTTTCACTACTTACCATTTATCATAATGGGCAGAGTCACATACTTTCATCATTATATGCCGGCCCTATATTTTGCCATTTACATGTTTGGATTTTCAGTTGACTACTTAACAAATAATATAAACAGGAAGGCAAAAAAACTGATTTATTTCATCCTCTACGCATTGGTTATTGGATTTTTTATTCTTTTCAGTCCTACTTGTTTAGGACTCACTGGTCCGGCAATTGATTACAATTACATCAACTGGTTACCATCATGGGAGTTTGGTGTATACAAGCCGTTCAACCAGTCAGTTACATTGTTTGTTCCTTGGGTTAAAAAACATATCGTTGGCCTATTCTAGCTGACGTTTACTCTGTGTATAACAAAAGACATATATTTTTTGTAAAATCTGTTTTAATTACGTAACAAAATTTATTACGCGTAAACACGAACTTCATTGCATGAAAGTTCCATGTTTGTTTATATGTTACTTTCTTTATAAATTAAAGATTGCTAAAGGAAATGTCGGGTACGGAAAAGTTGTTATATGGGGACAGTCCACTTGCTTGTGCTTGGCTAGCTGCAAGCTTAGAAAAAAAACTCAGCAAACAACAATATCTCAAAACATCTATCTTAGAGTCCACTAAGGCTATCGAAGCATCAAGTGAACCGTTTGCGAATCACAAACCCTTGGTTTCAAACGGAAATTCTGATTCACAATTGGAGTTTGCATCACAGGCACCATCCTCCAATGACGTCAGAAAAGAACAAGAACCTATGACTTTGAGAATATCGGGTCAACTATTATACGGTGTTGTTAAAATTTATTCACGTAAGACACGTTATTTATTTGAAGAAGTTTCATTAGCCTTAATCCAGCTAAAATCCGCATTTGCCGTTTCAAAATCTATTACTGTTCCTATTCAGCAAACCATCATTTCATCATTAGACAATATCACGTTAAAGGATACAGTTACCGAAGCTAATGTTTTATACGATTCTGAAACGTTTGATATTAATAAAGTTTTCGGTGCTGATCCATCAAGTGTTAGAAACACACAGTTTTGGTCAAATTCAGATACTGTAACTGAGAATGATTATGCCATGGGTGATATAAGTGTTGGTAGAAATGCCAATTACCACGATAGCGAGATGACTGATTTGAGTATATCTAGTTTTGTCAATGCCGGAGTTAGGGAAGATGAAGAGGTTGGTAATCAGTCCATCGATGCATTAGCTCGAAGAGCTCAAGCTCCAGTGGATGATTTAGATGGGATTGAAGAATTCGATTTGCCGTTAGATCTTGATTTTAATAACGGAGATAAAGAACAAGTAGATGAAAAGAAAAATGGTTTCAATGAGGTAGCTGGGATTAGTGATTTTCATCTTTCTGCTATTGATAATATGGATTTGGAGTTCACTATCGATGAAATACATCACGACGATCAAGCCCACAGGCCCGCTCCACAAATCGAACAAATAGAAGAGGTTGAAGAAGAGGAGGAGGAGGAGGAGGAGGAGGAGGAGGAGGAGGAGGAGGAAGAAGAGGAGGAGGTTAAAGAAACTAGAGCAAGAAACAGAGGAACACGAAGCAAGAAGGTGCGTGCCTACGAAAACACAGATGTTGTTAGAACACAGAGAAAGAGAATTATTGCCGACGAAAGCAATGAAATCCCGACTGATCGACTAAAAAAAAATCAGTCTGAATATCCGAAAAAGTTTAGAGATCAAATAGTTTTTAAAAAAGATGATGAGGATTTGTTTTTGAATGAACTGCAACCTCCTTTTTTAAATATGATTGGATCGACATGGATGTCAATTAAGAGAAGAAGGCTAAAAACTGGGGTTGATAGTGGTGTGAACAATTTTGGTAATGTTCAAAATGACATAGCTGAATTTTCAACTGTGACTGATAATTCTAACAACCTTGAAGAAAGGAAGGATGTTGAAAATGACGTTCCTGATTTTGAGTTTCCTGAAATTAATCATGAAATGGTGGAACAGGAATTCGGAGAAGATGGAAATGTTGAGGCAGAACAGGAAACGGAAAAAGATGGAGATGCCGAGGCAGAAGCAGTAGTTGAGAAAGAAGCTGATGTACCTCATGAAGCGGATGAGGAAAAAGAGGAAGAGGAAGATTACGATGATTTAAAGAGTAGGAATAAAACTACTATTGAAGTTGCCCAAGAGTTGAGAAACGTTTTCGATAAGGATAGAAACACGAGCGTTACTTTTGATATGATTGTTGAAACATCAAAACTTTCAGATAACAAAAAGAGTAGTGCAACAAGGACATTTTTCGAGTTGTTAGTTTTGGGAACACATAAGAGCATCACACTCAAACAAGATAGATTGTTTGGTGAGATCACCGTTAAAGCTAATGACAAGTTATTTGAAACATTTTTATAAGTTATAAATACAAATAATTGTAGAATAGATAATTAATTTACAGATAAAGAATAAACTTTCCCATCCAGATCACCCAAAATGATGGTCGTGTCGTTTAACACTTCTAAAGTAGTAATTACTGTTTTTGAATCAATTGCGTTTAATTGCCTCAGTTTGATTATTTTGTTATTTTCAAGCTTCCATAGCATAAGTTCATTTTGGACAGAGCATGAAATAAACACATCTGAGGAAATCCAATTGATGCAAACAGTCAAATCTGGTAAGTCCAATTTTTTAACCATTGCTGTACCCGTTGTAACATTCAGAAGTTGTATGGTGTGGTCAAGACCAAGTATGAGGATCTTACCTGAGTTATAAGCTAGCGAAAGTGCAGGTAAAAACAAGGAGCTTTCCAGAGAGTGCAATTTTCTTTGACCAAAATCAACTAAAAATATTTCATTGTTGACCAATCCAATTAAGGAGGTATTTGCATCGACAAATTGACAAGTTGAAATTACTATACTTTCTGGATTTGTTGAATTCAACTCGTAAGATTTGAATATATTAGTTATTGGATTCAGTAAGTCTATCAAATTTGTGGCAATTATAATATAATCACCTTCTATGGTAAGTACAATTAATGAGTTTGATGATTGGTAAATAGAAATAATCGGGTTCAGCTGTATTTTTGATTTTATTTTCGAGTTGTCTAATAAATTGATAATATATATGTAACCACTTTGTGAGCCAATAATAATTTTGTCTAAATCTTGGGAATCAAATATGGCAGTGTTTATCTGTGTGTATAGCAAAACTGATTTTAAAAGTGTAAGTTCAGAAGATATTTTCCAAATACATATTGAATCATCGTGTAAAGTGAGAAACTTGGATTTATCATGTGAAATTGATATTTTTTTTATCTTAGTTTTCGGGTATATCACAGGCTCTGGAATTTCTTCTATTTTAAGTGTTTTCGGTTGAGGTGGTGTTTTATTTGGTAGATTTAGCTGCTCTAACGCTTTTTCGTAGTTTGACTTATAAGTTGCTTCCAATTCCAATCTTATTTGTTTTTCTAAATCCCGTTTCAATTTAATTATATTTATATCAGGGTCCAAATCAAACTCCGTTGTTATTGTTTTCGTATAGTTTTTTCGTTTGTTTGGCAAAAATGATTTAATTGGTAATACTTGTTTAATTGGTTCAGTAGTATCAGTTGTCGTATTTCCGTGGGATATTCGAGATAAGTCATGTTGAAGACTGGCAGTTCGAGAAATTGGAGGGTGAGAGACAGCAGGTTGAGAAATAGGAGGTTGGGAGACCGCAAGGGGAGAAGCCGAAGGTGGGGCGAAAAAAGGTTGAAGTTTTGAAGATTGCTCTAAATTTATATTAGATAGAGAATTTTTTCTTAGTTCTTCCAATTTCTTTCTCTTTTCCTGCAAGAGCTGTTGAATGTCCATGATGTTTTCTCTGTTCGTTTAAATCAGAAAGAATTGAAAGGAAAAGCAGTGAATATAGTTTGAACGCGGAAATGGAAATTCATGTTGGGTTTCAGCATATGCCACCCACGCGTAACTTCTTCTTGCACAGTAGCAGATAAGGGCAAGAATGAGTGATAGCAGGGAGGTGGATAGAATCATCAGGGATTTTGAAAATGAATTTTATAGTGGTATCAACAATAGCAACGTTGAAGAGAGCAGCAAAGTTGAAGATTTGAAAAAATTGGAACAGTCATGGATTAATGAAAAAACTGCACCCGATTTATTACCGTACGAGGAAGGGCTAATTGAACGCATACTTGAAAGAATCAGAAGTCAGCTTGAGTTTATTGAAATGAACAGTGTGGAGCTTCAGACTGATGAAAAAGATATTAAATTAATGTTGGTGATAATCGAGAGTGAATTAGAAAGAATTCAATTTCTCATACGGTCGTATGTGAGATTAAGATTACAGAAAGTAGATAAATACGCTATGCACATACAACAGAGAGAAGAAGAGATACAGAAATTGAATAGTGACGAGATAACTTACATGGAAGGACATTTGGCAATGTTGCATGAACTTTTTCGAGATCAGTTCTTTAAAAAAATTGCAGTTAATGGTATAGAGAGCATGGACATTGAGCACATGGTCGAAAGGCCGTCATTGGATAGGCATGTGTTTCTACGATGTGACAAATCAGCAATAGTATCTCTCAATAACTCCAATGACACTATCCAGGTGCAGCCAGGAGAGGTTTATGTGATGCGATACACATCGGCCAAGGACCACCTAGCCCTACAGGAATCACACCTTATCTAGCTAGCAACCACTATCACAATACGGTGTTTGATGATTGAGGGAGAGGACGACGAGCACATTAGCGGAATTTCATTTCAACGGTTTCCCAATTGGGCAGACGAGCAAATTAGCAGTTGTAACGGTGATGCCATATAAATAATATGAATTTTCCACTGTATGTCTAGAGTGTGGCAAACTTCCGTAATTTATCTGTAGTTTATGAATTAAACAATAACTAGCACTATGGATATGTCTGGTATGGATACGGGTATGACTTCCACAACAGCTTCTGCAATGGACATGGGTATGTCATCTACAACCTCCATGATAATGTCCACAATGACTTCAATGAGCATGTCCTCGATGGATATGTCAGGCATGGGCATGACGACTTCGTCCTCGATGGATATGTCAGGTATGAACATGGCGACTTCGTCTTCGATGGATATGTCAGGCATGAACATGGCGACTTCGTCCTCGATGGATATGTCAGGTATGAACATGGCGACTTCAACATCGTCGTCATCTAGTGCTACTTCAACGATGGATATGTCTGGTATGAGCTCAAACTCTTCAATGTCAATGACAATGTGGATGACTACCAAGTATTTAAATACCCCAGTTTTCTTCAAATCACTCGACGCTCACAGCGGAGGTGCAGCATTTGGTATCTTCTGTGTGCTATTCTTCTGTTCATTCTTTTTCAGAGGTTTGGTTTTCTTAAGTTCATATTTGGAACAAGCTATTTTCCATAATTATTCAAACACAATTGTTGTCGAGGAGGATTGCGAATGTGGTCCTTCGGATTCCGACAAAGACGAAAACAAGTCAGGTTTAATACAGAAACCACAGAATTTATCTTTTGGTACAGTGATCAAAAAACTGTTTTGGATGGGTCCAAAAGAGTTATTGCATGATATAATTAGATTACTCTTGGCATTTACTATTGTAATGTTTGGTTATGCAATTATGCTTGCTGCTATGAGTTTTGTTATCCTATACTTTTTTGCAATCTGCTTAGGTTTGGCATTTGCTGAAGTCTTTTTTAACAGATTGTCAATTATTTTAGGTATCAATAAATCATTTGGTGCCTGTAGTGGTCTTCACTAATTATGTCCCTTTCTTACGCTCTTTTCTTTTCTTGTATACTTAAAGCAAATTTAATATATATTAAACTATAGATGAAACAAACTACAGAAGAAGTAAAATATTATAAATTAAAAATATGATTAAATAAAGTAAAATAAAATAAAGTAAAAAAAGTAAATGGAGGAAACAAAACAGAAAAAATCATTCATCATCTTCTACGGAAATTGTCTCCAATTTATCAACCAAAGTTGTGAGTTCAGAGACAACATTCTTATGATAGTTCAATTGAATCTTGAATAATAGCTTTAATAAATTAATCGATTCCAAAGGCTTAATCAGCTCTTTCATTGCTTCAACGGCAATTTCAGTTGCATTAACCAATTCATCCTCATATGATTCTAACTTCTTACTTAAGTTTTCAGGAATCTGAACCTCAGAGTTACCATTTTGTAAAGCTTTAATTTCAGCTCTAACGGTGTCGAAGTTTAATCTAGCATTTTCAACTTGTGTTCTCAACTGCGAACATTTACTGAAATCATCTCTCAACAAGTTCTTGACCTTAACATTAAATTCTATTATAATCAACTTATCCTGCTCTAATCTCTCATTACCAATCTTAAGTTCACTTTCACTGATCTTCAGTAATGCGCTAGTTAGTGAAGTCTCCTTGAGCTCTTCACCACCAGCCGAGGCAGTATTAGCACCCTCGGTTGATTCATTTTCATTGAAGTTTGGGATTGGCAAATTGGAAACTTGCTTGTTGGCTATGATATTATCCCTCGCAATTTTCATAGACTTACTGAATTGATGTGCAAAGGTCTTTGGAGTTTTATCTTTACGACCAGATAATAAAACCTTTTCAGCATCTTGAGTTGTACTTGCCTGCGACAATTCTGAAATTTTCTCATTAATCAATGTTGTATAATCCGTCAAGCTTTCCTTTAAATTAGATGGATTGTCGTAAGCTTCTAATTCGTACTGTCTTGTAATTTCCAAGACACGCTGATAGAACTGACGAATGTTGTCAACACGGCACTCTAAATCTTTGTATTCTTTAGGTAGCTCAGAAATATCATCAATCGATCCAAATTTCTCCTGTAGTGAACGTGTAGTACGTGCTAAAATTGGCTTGAAGTTGTTGACCTCCTTTTCTAAACTTGAAACGCCTTGCTGAACTGTACTGCTGAATTGTGCAGCCGTGTCTTGCAATGACAAATTGTTCAATGAAGTGCTAAGCTGCTGTGTGGTGAGCTGTAACTGCTGTTGGAAGGACTGTAAGAATGACATGCTGTTTTGCTCTTTGAGCGTTTATGCAAACAGGCAAAACAACTCAGATCATCTTCATCTTAAATTAATTATCGCCTTCCCACCCTCGTTTTTGTAAAATAAAACCAAGATTATTCGCTGTAATAGGAAATATGGTATAAGCGTAAGAAAATATACATTCAAAGTCCGTACGGAGCCATGCATGACTTTGGCTCCAAGTTTTAATTCATTGAGGAATTGTTTTACCGTCTCAAGTTTCATGTACTTGAGCCAGGGCAGCTTATTTTAGATTACCCTTGATCAAGAAACAAATTTTAGTCTCATTTTTTTTCCATTTTTCATTTTTCATCACTTCGTTAAAACTATAAATCACTAAAAAAAATTAAAAAAAGAACAAAATACAAAAACTAACAAACCAAAATGTTTCATAAGGCCTCCTTAATTGTGTCAATAATACTCTTTTTACGATGTGGCTGGGATTGAGATTGGGATTGAGGCTGAGATTGAGAGGAAGTTCCCGCATCATTTTGATTGAAAGGAGGTTCAGATTGCATAAAGGCCTGCGAACGGTCCGTACCGCCACCAGAATCATAACCCGCATTATTAAAACGTGAGTGATCAGCTGATGTAGTAGTATACTCATTACCGTAGCCAGATTCACCAATGTTACCAGCGTCACCAGTATTTCTGTGATCGTTTTCACCAAAAACGGTTCCACGCTCATGAATTTGAGTCTTCTCAACATCCTTCTTTCCTTTCTTATCCTTTTTATCAATACCAAACAAATTTTTGATTTTACTAAGACCTTGATTGTGGGATTTATTGGACTTGCTGCTACTATCATCTTTAGCGGTATATGTATTACCCGTACCACTTTCAGCAAACTCAGTACCAGAACCTTCAGTTTCGGTTTTCATAGCTTTACCTTTATCATCTCTGGCAAAAACAGGAATGTGCTTATTTGTAGTAGCATTGCCAGAACCACCTTGATCAAATTCACTAGGTTTTATTTGTGGATTTTCGCCGTAATTCGAAAAATTTTGACCAACATTTGTGCCCAGATTTGTAGCGTAATCAGTGGACTTCACGCTTAAATTAGAGATATCTTTACTACCTGAAGCACTGCCTAAATTTGCACCTCCTGAAGCATGGGAGTATTGCGATGATTCATTGTAGCTAGGATTAATGTTGGATTGGTCACCACCACCAACATTCTTCATGTCAGAGTTATGATATTGTGATGATGAATTCACATTTGAATAGGCGTCAACACCCAACTTATCACTAGGGTAACGCAAAGCAGTATTATCAACAGCATTTTTGTTCATATCATGCTTCGAATATTGGTAAGATGCAACAAAGCCTGGACCACCTGAGATGAAATCATTGCCCCTAACATTTGGTGCTGTGTCCTTGGTCTTAGTACCTGCATAATAACCATCGTTACCGGATTTTTTTGAACCCAAAGTGGATTTCATTAGAGGAACATTAGTACCAGTATTTTCTTGATATTTACCAGACTGTGTTTTCATGTTTCCGAATTCGTTGCCCGGGGAGCTTGCCTGATAATCATGACCTACTACTTTCATATCTGAATGTTCCTTAACAAAATTACCACCAGAGTGCTTATTTCCATGGGTTGAGCCAACCAGTTTGGTACCACCAGAAGCTGCTCTCATATCAGCTTTATTACTGCTTTGATTCATTGAAGCAAATTTGTCTTGATTGTAACTGCCTGGATCATCATTGACATTAGAAATCGCCTTTTTATCGATTTTTAAACCTTTGGAACTCTCAGACTTCAAATATTTCTCATTTTCTGGATTTTGAACCATTCTGTACGGAGTTGATTCGGTGACAAAACCAGAGGTGACATCGTTCTGGTTTGCATTGCGCGTAATCTCGCCAGCGCCAATAACAGGCATGGTAGCCATACCAATTTTATCAGAATGACCAAGAGCTGAAGCCTTTCTGCCGCACTCGATATCATGAATATGACTATCAGATTGACTTTGAAGTGAACCGCCAGTAACAGCAGTTGTAAAATTTTTATTTTTCAAAGTTGCTCCACCAGCCCCAGAGCCACCAGGAACAGTATTGCTATAGTATTGTGAATTCATAATATCCGATTCTTTAGAGTTATCATAATCGCCATAACTTGTAGGTTTGTTGCGAGCGGCATCTGTATCTTTAGCATGATAACCATCATCATACTCATTGGCAGCAGCATTCTTCTTTGCATGGTGCAATCCTTTATTATGCCATTGGGGTTCCTCCACGCCAATATCAGGATTACCGACATAACCAGTGACGCTTTTACTTTTAGTATTATTTTTCATATTTAAACCGCCAGGCATCTCTGCATCAAAGTCTCTAGCATTCATATCTTTATATGAAGCGTCAGCATCTTTATCTTCACTTTTAATGCCTAAATAGTTCGAGATACTCGACAATAGGCCCTTATTGTCTTCATTCTGCTTCGACTGGTGGATGGCCTCACGATCTCCCGAATGAATATTCATGTTTTCAACACCTTTTCTGCCCTGCTCATACAAATCTTTGCCAGAATTTTTGCCGTAGTTAGCATCAGAAGTCACATTGCCTGACTCAGTCAGTTCTTTTTGAGTAACATAGGCACTATTCAAATAAGATTGAGTTTTCTGTTGTGAGTTGCTCGAGTCATCTCCAGAGGTGAAATGGTCTTTCAAACCGGTGAATTTGGCAGTCTCAATGTCCTTTGAAGGTTTCAAATTCTTAGACTGTTTTAAGCCGGAGTCGTAATCATTATCGAGGTTTGGATCGTAATTATCATTTTGAGAAGTGTAATCACTTTTTTTCAAATTTGAAGCATTGGAAACATCAAAACTATCACCGTGAGGCATACCGCTTCTGACAACTTGTGTTTTTTTGTAAACCTCGGTATATTCGCCAGCTTTTGTATTTGGTTTGTTGCCAAAAATATCCTCCGAAGTCCGATCATCCTTGCTCATGTTGTGCGAACGTGAATGAACATCCATCGTTCTGTTATCATTAAAGCCACCTGGAGATTGTAACTTGCTTGCCTGTTCAACATCGGTTTTCAGATAAGTTTGGTATTGCGTTTCACTTGGAAGATTATAAGATTTGCTATTATCGGTACTTGAGCCGGCTTGAAGGTGATCTTCACTCTTATTCTTTTTGTGACCGACACCCAACTTTTTTAAAAACCCACCCGAAGAACGCTTTGAATCCTTGCCATTATCAGCACCGCTAGCAGCACCAAGTGAGTATTTTCTTTGATTGCTCAGCTCATGAATTCTCCTTTCTGAATTTTCGACATCCTTGTCCGAAATCACTGGATCAACCATGGAAGAATACGTGTAATTAGCTGCTTCTTTGTTGGAACTAGAATCCATTGCATGCATATTACCGGGATGGGTATCACTATCTTCCTCTGGATAAGAATACTTGGATTGCTTACCAGGTTCGGCTTTGGAACCATGCTGTTTTTCGTGTCCCATTTTTCCACCTTCGTCTTTACCTTGACTGAACATATGTTTGGTATGTTCAGCCATTGAAGCCATGAAGGAACGATCACGTGGAGTGGACTCATCATTGGTAGCATGATTCATATTTGCATTCTTCAGCGATGTGTCAGCATCAGCATCAACACTGCCAGAATGCTGTTTACTTTTGTTTCTTTTATCACTTTGCAACATTTGGGATAATATTATTGATAGTAAAAATAAAAGAAGAAAGAATAAATACTATGAAAAATTGAATAGAAAAAATTACACTATCTCCCAAACTTCCGGGGTGCATACAGAATCTGGAGAAGGGGCCTTATTTATATATTCAGTGCTTCTCATGCATAAGCTCAGACTGAAGATAGACCCCGCCCTACTCTGCCCTGCCCAGGCTGCACTGCCAAAGGAGCTGATCACTCAGCCAACTTAAACTTAAGGGTGGGTGCTGTTGGGGGCAGAGCAGGCGGTCAGGAACCTGTCAGGAACCTGTCAGGAGCAGAGAAGGAGGGAGAAGGGACAAAAAGAATGCGCAAAAGGGAGGGGCCAGGGCCTCGAGCGCCCCGGGTTGTCGCGCCGTACACGGCCCAAGCGCGCGGGCTCGGCTGCGGCCGCATCGACGCCATCGACGCCATCGACGCAACCGACGCAACCGACGCAACCGACGCAACCGACGCAACCGACGCAACC